>JAOUZG010012691.1:9118881-9150037 GCA_026289955.1 Argiope argentata
AAATTTGAATGCGGAACGAAATAGGAAGAATTTTGGAGTAAAAAGTGAGAATAGGGCATATTTCAAGTTGGACAGTCATAAATAAAAAAATGTTTATTTTGCCGGCGTCCTGACACAGAGGTAGCGCGTCTTCTTCATGATCTGGGCTTCCCGGGTTCAAGTCCCGGTTAGGGCATGGCTATTCTTCTGTTTACAATCTGTGAAGTGCATGAATGCGCCCTCCCACCTATAAAAAGGAGCTGTGCAAGCGATTATAATGAGTTTGTAGCT
Organism: Argiope argentata; assembly: GCA_026289955.1. Classification (NCBI taxonomy): domain Eukaryota; kingdom Metazoa; phylum Arthropoda; class Arachnida; order Araneae; family Araneidae; genus Argiope; species Argiope argentata. The sequence goes on from JAOUZG010012691.1 coordinate 9,119,152, forward strand.
AAGTCGCACTCTTGGGCTTAGTTGGAGCTACGTCAAAACAGGAGACGCTCATTTGGCTTAAAATCGCTGGTGGCCGTCACCGCACATACCCATAACAAGTGACATAAGTAACAACAACAAATTGTTTATTTTAAGTCATAGTAAATGAAACTTGTTACCTGTAAGTTTCTCGAATATTTTTATGGCATTGTTTACTTAGGACCATTTCAGGATTACCCGTTGAGGGTTTTCCTGAATTGTTTGAGTCAGATGTGATTTTAAAATTTTTCTTTTGTTGAATCATGTTCACCTAACGGTGAAACATTTTTGCCGTATCAAGATGACCTTCAAAACATGTTGTTGTTGTTACATATGGCACTTGCCTAGTACTTGGACAAGCCCTCCGCTAATACAGCGGTAGATTTAAACCGAAAAGAGCGTCTCTTGTTTTTGAAGTAGTACCAACTTGGGCAAAGAGTACGACTTAGCTACACACACACCACATTTGCTTGCACAGCCCCTTTTTACAGGGGGGCGCATTCACACATCTCACACAGAAGAACAACCATGCCTGAACCGGGACTCGAACCCGAGACTCCCAGCACACAAAGAAGATGTGTTACCTCTGAGCTTGAAAGCCGGCATGAAAACATGTGACACATATATGCTTAAAACATGACATTTTCTATTGCAGTCTCCATGAAAATAAATATCGATATTCTTAATTTAGTTGGTATGTAATAAGGAATCTAGGAATCTAAGCAAAGGAATCTAGCCCAAATGAAAGGTTAAATATCGAATATTTTCTCTTGTGTACAAATATTAGAACATCAATGAAAAAGGACAGCAATCTAAAAAATACTTTTGTGTTAGAAGAGAGTGGAACAAAATAAAACTTTGGACAGACGAAATTTAGTCAGCCAATATATATAGCGTTGCAGCTTTCTTTGCAAATAGAAGTAATATCAATTTGCTGCCAGAATTGCTTCTCCCCACGTACATTAAACCGGCGGTGATCTCAAACAAAATGATCAGAATTCCCCACGCACCGCCAAGAAAAAGAACAGCGGATATTTCCTCCTAAAAATATATTAGCAGATGGTATCACGTACTGCAATAACCATTTCCCCCAAAATATTTATTGGGTCCAGACTTTATACGGCGACAACAATGTAATAGGGATGGATGTTTCTGTTTATCATCTTTTTTCTACCTCTGTGCTTGAATTTAAAAGCTCCTCTTGTCAAGGTCATTCTGAAGCTTTAATTTTTTAAAATAGAAACCATTTTTCATCATATCCATTATTCTTTTCAGTACCTCAGAATGTATTATAATAATTTGAAAACCATTTACATATTTTCGTAAGAAAAATGAAGTTGACCGGAATGTTTAAATATTCTCACGTTCTCGATTATACTTAATAGTTTCAAACCGAAAAAGCAAGTAAATTTAGATTATAAACTAAATATCTCATTTAAAATCCTCCAGTGCCTTTTTTCGATGAATCGTATATTTATTCTGAAAACAAGAACAATAAATTACATTATCCAGTGCGGGGGAAATTTTAAATTGGAATTCTAAAGTAAATATGAAGTTAAAAATGCATACTTTTTGATAAAAGATTCATTTTCTGAGATTTTCAAACAATGCTAGTACTCACAACCACACAGATGTAATATTAATGCAGCTACATAAGGAGATAACCTAGTTCAGAACACGTTTTAGGGAATCGCATGAAAATGTGTTCGAAACTAGACAGAATGCATCATATTTCATTTGTTGTTCGTGTAAATACAGGAACAATACCTCAAAAATACATCATCCTATATAATAAAACTTTCGCGTTGTTTTAAAACTGGATGTAAAAATAACAAAACAAAACTAACATTCACTATTAGCAAAAGAGTTTTTTTAACAAGTGATTCAATTAAATTTAATCTATTAAATAAGAAAGTAAAAACAAGTGAGTCTATTAAATTAGAAAGCAATGAAAATTTCAAATATTAATGGAAATAAAAGAAAACATTGCCTCTACAAATAAGCTCTAGAGTAGCTTAATTTAATTTTTACTTTTTAAAGGGAACTTAATGCTGAGATTTGATTGCATTTTTTTTCTAGTTTTATATTTGAGTTGGTGCCTATATTGTATAGCTCTCTAAATATACACTTATTTATTTTAAAAGGTAAATTCATTAAAAAAATTTGATGAAGGATATTTGGTTTGAAAAATTTCCTTCGTATAGCTTTTAGCAGTGACTAAAAAAATGCAATGAATCGAAATCAATCAATGGATGAAAGTTAAATTTAAGCTACAAGTTTTAAATGTCATCTTCTTAAAGTAAAATATTAGACTATCACGAATACATTTATCCTAAAATAACGTTTTAAAAATTTATTAGCATTTGGATAGATTAAATATATTAAATTCAAAGTTTAATTAAAAAATAATAGTTAAAAGGCATTCATTTAATTGGTATTTAATAGATTTTTGTTTTATGAAACTATAATTCTGTGATATTTTAGAATTTGTTATTATCTTCGATAAAAACTCAAAAATAAAGCAAAGGACTCTAGACGAAACATCTTTTATTTTTGAAAAACTTTCCAGGAGGTAATCCTTTAATTTAAATAATTGGGTCTAAGTTAATTTTGGCTCAATAGCCAAAAAGGAATCTACTCTATGAGTTCTTCTAATTCTCTAATAAAAACAACAACAATAATCTTTAGTATCATTCACTTCCAACAAATCAAACGCAACTGGAGAAACAAGAGATATAAAGCTAATAAAATCTACAGTTTTAAAAGGTTGTCTGAATCAGCATTGAGTTATTTCCAGAATAGCCGGGACGCGAGCTAATTATTTATTTAACTGAGTCCTCGTATCTATAAAAATTTATTTTAAATTCATCATTCAACATGTTAACCTTGAAGAATTCTGAGAAACTGGATAAGGGATGCTATGCAATAATTACCTTACCTTTTTCTCGAATTTTCTTCCGTTTAATTTATGGTGCAGTTTCGTGCGTCATTCCTTTCATATATTTCTAGAAAATGACATTGCTAGTCTAGAATAAATGAATTAAAAAAAGCAAAAGAATAAAGAAAGATAAACTAGATTTAATTCGATCTTCAAAGGATTTCGCAGCTGAGCAGTAATTGTTTAAAAACGCATCAAGCGGATTTCGACAATACGAACAGAGAGAAAAGTTGCTTCTTTTGATTGCCAATGAATTGAATTCATTCATTTTGCTCTTCCTTCAATGATTTCTATTAAGGGTATTTCAACACTTAGATAGCGAAATAACTGAAATTAGGCGTGGTTGTTGCTGCAAAATTATATAGTTGTCACCTTTACTGACTATACAAAATCAAATCGCAGAGGCCTGGCATACGGCCATCCATTGGACACCAGATCACGTATCAACAGAGCAACTTCTTTTACCAATGAAATAGTAGGCGTTTGAGTACAGCAGTTCCGCTCGCCTTATCAATGTCACTCGACTTCTCACATTAGCACAACCTCCAGATCTTCTTTGGCACGTGAGAAGCAATTTTGTAAAGGTGATTATACATTTCGCCCCTTAGCACTCATCAGGAGCAGATTCCTTGTCGAATTATACCCCGCACAAACAGAAAGCGAAGAGCTCCAAGATGGTTCGTCCACTAGTTTATCCTTTTGGAAATCCATCACTCATCTTGAAGTGTGTGTAGGTCGATGAAGTAGAAACTCATTGGTATTTTGCAGAACTAAATGGCATCACAATGACATTTGCTTTTCGAAAGCAAACGCCCATCTGGAAAACATACCTTGGTGGAACCTGAGATGGGGTGTTGCTTTGAGATGGAAGTATCCTATTCGAGTAGGAGATGTTTACAAATAAATATTAAAAGAATTATTTTTACAAGCTTTTACCTGCAGCTTCGTATGCATTTAAAAGCACACAACTAACCTAAAAACACTTCATTTACAGTGCGTACCTGAAATAAAGCAAAACCGCAAATCAAGTCCTTATTGCTTTAAAATCAAGTCAAGTCTATTTCATTTATCGATCGATATTTAGATAGATACAACAGTATTATAGACATATTTTTAAAACTTTTTAATTAAAATGAAAACACGGTTCTCAAAAATTACAACATACTGCACATGCGTGAATTTTCAACGTTAGTTGGGGTAACCCGATACAGATTAGAAATTTTTAATTTCCTTTATTCTGTTTCATTTTAATTCAAAAGTACTCAAAATGAATCCGAAAAATCTATTCATTAATAAAGATTGGTTTTAAATGCATCAAACACTTAAAAAATAAACAGAATCGTTTGAAATAATCGGTCGAGAATATGTTAAGCCTAACCTCATTAGAGAGGGGGGGGGGACCTGAAGTCTTACTTAGTTTGCGGTGGGGAAATGAAGACTTTTGACGGGAAAGTAAAAAAAAAAAAAGTAAAAAAAATGTCGTTTTTACTATTTTCCTCGCAATTTTTCCGTTATTTCTCACCATAAAAATCTTCCTAGTGTCTAAATGAAAATATTATTTAAAAAACTAGCCAAATTGGTCGAGCCGTTCTCAAATTTTGCATTTAACAACACATTTGGCGATTTACTTTTATTTACATAGACTTAGAAGTAAGATATATTCGTAGAATCGTTTTTTCTAATCAAAATTAATCAAATGGTGCTCAAAGCCCCGATTGCAAACAAAAAAATCTTGAATAATTATACCCTACTTTTAAAAACAAGAATCAGTTTCGCACATTCTACAAGTATGTGTCCTTCGTAAAAACTAGAGAAAGATGTCTTGATGATCTTTTTATCAAAGTTCATGCACACGTTTTTCTACAACTAATTAATATTTTTATATAACTCTGCAATTATTTTTGTAGTATCTTATACATTACTTGTATAGCCCTATAAACGATTTAATTTATATTATTTCTTATATTTTATACTTTTCAAATAATGTTTACAAAAAAAATAATAAGTCATATACGTTCTTCAAGTGACTTCTTTTCCATTTCAAATCGATAAAATGAATCTAATTCTGCTTTCTTTCAAATAATCAAATGTTTTTATTCAACAGAATTTAATCTAAAGAAATTTAATTGTTACTGCTGACGAGAAATTAGAGGAGAAAAGAGAAATCATTTTTAAAAAGTTTTTTTTTAAATTTATGATAGCCTATTTAAATGTGCTTACTAAGTTTCCTTTAAGTATAATTAATTAATAAATACATAATCTCATAAAGTTTTATTTCAAATTTTTTTCAATACTTTATTCTTTAATTAATTTTTTCGTAATTAAAAATTCAAAACTTCACTTATTATTTCAGCATTGCTTCATAGCTTAGGGAACAAAGGGATGTTTATTAAATATTATTGTCAAAGGTTTCATTACGAAATCGAACAAGTGCTGTACTTCAAAGGAATTTTTTCCTTAGAAATATAGCCATAAAAAAGAAATTCGAGCTTCTTCAAGGGCTCTTTGGGAAAAGAAAAAGAGCCTTCACCACAGTTAAAGAATATGAATGATCTTTTCATTCAAAGCTCTGCATCTGTTCTGATTTTCTAGGAGCATGTGTTTTAGTGTTTTGGGGGGTATTTTTTCATTCTTCCTCAATCTAAATTCCATATTCAATATAACTTAAGGGAAGAATATGTAATAATCTGTTATTACAAATTCATACATAATTTTTAAGTAAAATGAAGAAGATAAGCTTTTTCATTAATTATTATTGACCTAATTTTTCCAGACGGAAATTCTTTTGTTTCTTGAAATTTTATTGGCTGGTCAGAGTAGTACTCTATATTCTCGCAAAATTAATTCTCAAAATGATTAATGTATAAAAGTCAAATAAATATTCTTTCAGAATTTTTTGTTCAAAATATTCATTAAATAAATGGATATTTTAAGTCCATAATTTCAAAATTATGGATATTCTGGTTATAGTATTCATCATTTTTGCTCAAGAAAATATACATGTCATCGTCGATATTTAAATAAATGTGCTTTTTTTAAATCAACCAAAAGTCACTATTGTCCATTTTTTATGAATTTATTATAAATTAGTTTATTCATATTCAGTGTAGTATTCTTCACAAAATGAAGGAATCATCTCATTTTTTGAAATTGTAAATTGAACTGATTATTAGTAATTAATGATCTTCACGATTTAAATTTCATGAATAATGTCAGTGTATCATAATTCATAATGTGAAGGAATAAACCCACTTTTTGAAACCGTAAATTGAACAATTCATTTATAAGTAATTATCTTCATGCTTTAAATATTTTCAGTTAGGAAACAATTTTGCTATAACCACAAAACTCAAATGTGTTCAACATAACATTTGGTTTATGGATATCATATGGCATTCAACTTTTTCTCCAGCTATTGTGTATGTAGGTAATTTCAAAAATGTAATTAAATTTAGTGAACTATACCATAACATCGAGCAACGCAACCTCATTTTTTGGAATCATAAATTGAACAGGTTATTAACAAGAAATGATCTTCACGATTTAAATTGCACGAATAATGCCAGTGTATTATTCTTCAAAATGTAAAGGAATAGCACCATTTTTTGAAACCGTAAATTGAACATAGCATCAATAAGTAATGATCTTCATGTTTTAAATATGTTTAGTTAAGGAACAATTTTGCTATTGCCACAAAAATTAAGCGTGTTATACATAACAGTTAGTTTACGGATACCATATGGCATTCACCTTTTTCTCCAACTATTGTGCATGTGAATAATTTCAAAATTTTAATGAAATTTAGGGAACTATACCATAATACCGAACGATGTAACTAATCCCTCTCAAAAAGGAATTTTTCTTACATAAAATATGTTTGAAAGTAAATATTATGATATTGATGAAAGATTGCGAGAAATAACTTTTCTTCCCTTATACATATTGAATATCAAAACACGTATAAGTTTATTTTATTTGAAGCAAGTTGCATTCAGAAAAAGTCAACGAATTGCGAACTTTATAGGAAACAGATTTGAGGAGGAGCACCTCACAGAAGTGAAGTGTTTTCAAATCCATCAAATATGACAGGTTAGATATTGTTTGAAAAATCAGTGATTGATAAAATATAATAGATAAAAAGTTTCTTTCCCTGAGAGAAAGCGCGGTTGATTTACTTGCTCCAATCACCACTTTTGAAAGAAGACATAAGAAAAGCCAGGCCTTGTTGAACAAGTGGTTCCCATGGGCGTTGGTCCGTATTTCTTCCCTCTTAATCAGCAGGGTGTTGCTGAGTTGAAAAATGATACTGACAACGGAATGTTCAGGTGAATGGATTTAATTTGGTGTAATCGGCTTTCTAACGAAACACATCGTGGTTCTTTATAGGGCGTCTTCTCAAATTCTCACTTTCCGATCATTTGAGAATTTCTTTTTTTTTAATCTCAAATAAACAAAATCAAATTAGTTTTCAATAAAATAGTTTCATAAGACTTCTAAATTCTTTGGAATAAAAAAAAACTGCGAAAATTTAACTGAAAGTCGAAGAATAACATTAGATTTAAAACAAATGAAATATGATATCGTTATATATTTGATTTTTGTGTTGTTACACAAATATTTCTTTCTGCATGCATCATCTGATGCAAAATTTGTCTTTTTCCAATTCCTACTATTAGCTCACACTCCCCCTCTCTCTCTACATACATATATATATCTTGTTCAAATTTTCAAGTGTTAATAAAATATTTTTTATTCATCCAATCAAGTTCAGGTAAATTTTTTAAAACTTGTAGAAGATGACATTTGATGTTAATACAGTTTTTTTCAAATATTAATTCATTAATTTTTTATTAATTAATGAAAAACTAGCTTTTTTGCCAAAACTCTTCATTTCTCCGCCGTCAAATAAGTAACGAATTCAGCTTGTTTTTTCCGCACACTATGACGTTAAGCTTAACATAGTTTTGGTCGATTATTTTTAACGATTCTATTTATTTTCATAATGTTTGGTGCATTTAAAATTAAACATTGTTAATTAATCAACTTTTCGAATTCATATTGAAGTACTTTCGAATTAAAATAATGCAGAATAAAGAAATTTCTAATCTGTATTGCTTTCCCCAACTGGTGTAGAAAAATCACGTATTTTGCTTTGTCACAATTGGCTTTGAAAATTTAACTCTAGTATAATTTTTAATTATTTAGAGTAATTGCAGTTGTCAGGCCTGGATAGTATGGTTGGTATGGCGTTGGATTCACATCCTTTGGGCTACGAGTTTGAACACCATATATGGAAAGGAGAATGGAAATTCGCTTTCTATTTTGCAGCTTAAAATTGTGATTCTATTATTTGTATATACATATTTATATTAATTGTAATTATTTAATAAAAAGTAACTTAAATAAACAAATTTCTTTGTTAACCCAAGTAGGAATAGATTTTAAAAAAATTGTGTTTTTATATAACTAGTTATAGTTTATATCACTATATTGTGAGAGATTAATAAATTGTAAAAAAATGATAGTTAATGAGTAAATGTTTATATTTCACAGATTTAATTTTGAAGAAATTTCGGAATGAAAAGAAGGAACATAACCAGGTACCTTACAGGTACATAATATACAAGATAACCTCATCTGAGTAAAATTCAAATCATGGCACTTATTGTATAGATCGTTATTACCTAATAATCCATCATGTTCAAAAAGAGTGCGTTGTAAATTATTTTTACTCGAAAATATTGACTCTGCGATGTGCAAATGCAAGCTGAAAGTAAACCAACAAGTGAAAGTCATTAAATGACACGCATTTCATAAATCACTGCAATGGAATCCTTATACGATTCAGCTCTATATTTATGAACAAATATTTATTTAACAGACATAAATTTAACCTGATGAATGTGAAACTTTAAGGATACCAGGAAATCTGAGCCATCGTTATGTAAGGTAATTTATAACATCTGAAAATAACAATGCATATCCTTCGATTCTGAAGGAAAGCTGAATAAATATGACGCTAAAACTGCCTGCAAAACTAATGCTACAGATAAATACTGCAAAATTAATTTATTAAAAGATATATTACAGGTGAATAAAACAGGCTGAACATCTATAGCAGAATGCCAAAGTTATTTGATATTTTGTAGAAGAGGAAACTCGTTTTATTATTTTGAATAAATGATTAATCCTATTAACCTTATTGTCCAAAGGCAGAAAATGTAAATTAATAAATTTAGCTATCAAAGTAAGTGAGATTAGGCTTCGAAACACGTGATGTAACGATGTAAAGTTCTTTTTACTTATAGAATGTTAAATTTGAATCAGTTTGAAAACGAAAAGTTGATCAGGATCAATTGTTGAATATCATAAACTTTGAAAACTTCATTAAATGATTGCAATAAATCAAGAATGAAGTAAAAATGAAAAATGTCTAAATTAAATTGTATTATTTATTTTAAGCAAAGGTGAAGCTATTATGCTTTATACCTACAAACAATTTTATATTAACAACAATAACAGTGATCATTTATTTCAAAGATTCATCAATACTGGATAAAACAAACTTATAAAGGATTAAAATTAAATATTTACTTTACATGTCAGTTAAATCAAGCCAGTAGGTTCCAGTATCTGAAAGGATAGATTTCGACAAAAAATTTATAAAATTATATCTACAATTTAAAAAAAACTAGGGTAAATTAAATCCCATTATCAAATAAAATCGTTGAAATATCTTTTCACAACGAAAATTAGTTTTGGTGATGATAATCCTTAGTAACAAAATTATATGTATATATATTTTGTTCTAATTTATTTTCGAAGAGTCACGACTATCGGGAAAGACGCAATATTGGCAATCTCTAAAGACAAGAAAATGCTATTTTTCTTGTCAGGTAAATCTTAGTTGTGAAGCTCATTGTTCTTTATTAGTTTAGACGTGAGAGAAAACCGTATATTTCGGTGAACGATTTACTGCCCTTTAACGGGAATCCGTAAATCTTACTTTACTTCCCAATATCCTCAGTCTATGCCGCTCCTGAAATCGTTTTCCAGAATTGACTCTCTGGTAGAACAGTTTAGGCGATGCAAATCATTCTACTTCTTCTGCAAAGACAGGTAAATTAGAAACGATTCCAGAAAGGCTCGATTACAGAACGACTGCCAACCATTACGTGCTATAAAATAGTTTCTATCATGGTGCAAAACAGAAGTTGTTCCTGACCTCCAACAAGATGAAGCCCTGCCCTTTTCTTTGACTGTGTAATTGCAAATTGACCGGAAAATTACACTAGATGAAAAAAAAAAGAAAAAGAAGAGCGTTTAGCGTAAATCAAACGCTTGTAGAAAATAACACCCATGCTTGCGTTCTTTTAGTAACAAATTTAAATGACTAAACTGATTTGGGGAAATTCATTCATTAATCTTTGGCTGACGTGAATCATTCAACTGCAATATCTTTTGGTATAAAGATACTTTGTATTTTTACCATTAAACCTCGGAGCATAATTTCCGTAACAGTGAGCAAGAAGAAAATTTTGATGAATTTCCATATCAAAAAGAGTTTAAATTCAAAATTTGCGTAGAAATTACATTAAATCAAAAAGAAAAAGGAAAAAAAAACCCTAAGGTTATAACAAATGGCTCGAAAAAAAATAGTTCGTTCTATATTAAATATATGCTTAGCAGTCATGAAATTTATAACGACAGAGTAGTGTAATGCTCTTAGATTGTCTAAGCAACCCATTTGAGCATCTGGTTTACATAACAAAATATTAATTATCTAATTAATTCAACTGAACCATCTGTCTTATCTACTAAAGTATTAACATACAAAAAAGTGAGAAAAACAACATTTTCTGTATATATTTACCGAATCATTTGAGATACCGTAATATAATCCGCAGGTGCTACTTTTAGCTCCGAAAAATATCAACTGAAAATCCATGGTAGCAGATTATTGTTAACGATTTTCATTGTTTTTTTAACAAGTAATCCGCTGATTCTACGCAGGAAATTATGGTAATTTATCTAAACTCTGTAATGGAAATACACGTTGAGTGTAATGATTTTCTATTCGATTTCCCGTAAGGTTTGATATATTTTTATACAGAAGAAATGGAAGCAAGTATTACGCTTGTTTAGTTTATTCCATTCTTTTTAGTTGAAATAACAGTAATTGATATTGTTTTCAACTAACAGCATTGAAGATATAGGTTACGAGTGGAATCAAACTTTAAAATGAATTCATGATAATAGAAAAGGTCAAATTTCATTCAATCTCGCTTGCTGAAGCTTTACAGTAAATCTAGAAAAATTGACTGCACTACAATAACAGTTTTATGAAAAAAAAAACAAATATAATCTATCAATGAATAAAATTTCAATAACAATTTTTTAATCTCTTTCTCACTTTTTCTGAGCGGCTTAGTCCTTTTTTTCGCATATAAGAAAAATATTCAATAATTATAAATGAAATAATATCGAAGTTAAAACACAGTTGAATAATACAATCAGTTAATCCTTAAAGATTTAATAGATTAAATATAAAATGAGCTACTGCAGAAAATTTGTGAAGAATTCTTTGTTGGCCGATTTTGTCAAGAATTTCTTTTAATATATATAGTTAACAAGCAATTAAGATATAGAAGGCTGAATGATTCCAAGTTAGATGCCCTCTTAACTGATATCCACCTGGTCATCTGCTTTTAACGAATAAAGTGGATCATGATGCCATTTTTTTCTCTTTAAAATAAAAATGAAAAAAGAATACAGAAGATAAAAGAATGATGATACAGATTACGCCTTCCTTAAACGAAAATTGCTGAAACGTAACGCCGCACTTATCTTACATAAAGAGGCACTGAGGCTGAACTATTCGTTTCACATGAGTTCATCTGAAATCAAGTTTTTTTTGTTTGTTTTTTTGTTATAGCTTAATATTTTAAATCGGTCTGAAATAAAAGTACATTTATATCCTTTTACATCAAAGGTTCTCTACAATAGAGAATGTATTTCTTCTGTAAAAAAACTTACATTAAATAGTCAATAATACATTAAAAATTATCCTTCACAGAGATGAATTAACATGATAAATCATAAGACCTCTCTTCTTCATCTTAAACTTACTTGTAGCAAGGTACGTAGAAATATACAAATTTGGTATTTGTTTATAAATAAATACAGTCGCAACCAACCTTAAATGGCATTTGGGATACTAAATGATTGCTATTAATGTCATTTTATAAACATCAAACGTGTTTTGTTTTCGTTATTTATTACTGTCATTTTATAAACATAAAACGTGTTTTGTTTTCGTCATTTATTAATGTCATTTTATAAACATAAATCGTGTTTTTCTTCATGTTCTTCCCTTGCTCTTGGTACATCAGTGCCATCTAGTTGTTGCAGCATTGTCTTAAAGTTTCCTGCTTCACAACAATTTATTACAAAACCAGTTAATATCGACAAAAAAAGATTACAAACTTCAAAGTGGCAAATTTTGAAACGAAACTTCAGAATGGAAGAAATTTAGAACTTTTAATGGCAAAATGTTCTCAGGTTACTGCAACTTTGGGCAATACTGATTAAAAACGAGCTTGTGCTTCCATAGAAATCAATAGAAACAAAATACGAAATAAAATTTTCAATAAGATCTCGAAATTTTAGAAGGAGTTTCACATCGGAACTCAAAAAGCTCCTTACTAACCAATGCGAAAAAATATTGACTTCATTAGAGATTCTACAAAATAAAAAGAATAAAGTGTCAGCAGTGAATTCGAGGTATTCTACTCCGCACAGAAAGTTGACGTCATTCAGTTCACAATTCTTAAGCAAGAAGTGGAAACTCGATATTAGTTGTCTCCTTCTTTAATGAAAGATGTCTTACATTGCACAACTGACAGAACAGCCCGAGACAGTGTCTTTTCAATGCTCACTTGCTGAAGTCATTCAATCGCTTCACTAATGTTCAGATAAACCTAGAGATAGATTTTTGGTCGTTGATAGGGACCATTGTTTCTAATTGCTGAAACACTTTTTATACTTTTCCAAAAAATATAAAATTACATGCTTTACAAGATCTCTTATTTCATGTAAAACTTTCACTTTAAAAAGAAATTTTATAGGGTAATTAACCCTCCAAATTAGCAACTCGTTTACTTCTAACAAGTTCACAATATTTTTCTCCATAATTCAAAGTTATTGGTGATAAAAAAAAGACTTAACTTTTATCTCTTATGATTTCATTAAAACTCGGCATATTATAATAATTGTTAACAAAAAGTAAAACAGTTCTTCATTGTTGAAAAATTTGAATTGAAATAATTTGAGAAATTGATTTTTTATATAAAGATTTTAATCTTATTTTGAAAAAGAAGTATCATAGAAAACATTTTGTGAAGCTACTGATGGTCATTTGGCTGAAATTTATTCGTTAACTAAAGCTGAAAGTCTGACCCTTTGAAATGATGCACTAATTATATTATTACATACGGAAATTCACTTTATCAACATTAAAAGAGAATACTTATATGGATTAATAAAAATATGAAATATTGTGTAATAATGGGAAATAATCATGAATTCCATAACATATTATTTTTGTAAAATAAAAAAATATATTTACATCCGATTTTCCAAAGAACCTACTCCGTTAATTTTCAATTATGCGAAATATAAGCATACTTTCAATGCCAGAATGAGGCAGGTGCAATAGCAGCTCTTTGTTTAACTTAGAAAGGAGATTTGAATGCAAATACTACTTTTGGTTGTTGGAACATTGATACAAATCTTTCCGGAACGCATTGAACAGCTGCACTAGTTGTTTGACCGACTGTTTTTTTTTCTCCTTTTTTTGCAACAATTATCGTTTTTTTAGAATATTAATATACAAGTTAACCTTACGGTATTTAGTTATTCCAAAACTATAAAACAACTTAATAGTATATTAAATCAGAATTAAATTACTTCTAGAATTCTCAAAATTGCTGCGTCAGGAATATCATAAAGATATCAGCAACAAAAAGCACGAGGAAAATACTATCAGAATATCTTAATCATTTCTACGTTAATTTTAGTTATTTTTTTACTATAAAATAAATAAAAACAAATAATATTGTCTTGTTATATCAATTCCAATATAATTTATCAAAATTAAACATTTTAAACTTTCGGATAAATAGGCTTAATACATTCAGAAATAATCAAAATGCCCTAAATTACATGCATTTAATTATAGGATTTTGTCTTATGTGAGCACCTATTTCAGAAACAACTTGAAATCTAACTTAAAAGAGAAGCAAGAAGTTCTTGTTTTTATTTGAATTCTCCAAAATTTGTTATTCCGTTTTCAACAGTTTAAGTAGGTTAAAAAACAATTTATTATATTTTGCAATAAGATGTTTTAAATTCACCCAGTACAAAAATATTTGAAACAGAAAACAAAGTTAATTTCTACGAATGAGCGATTAATATTAAAATCTTGCTTTGAAAATATAGCAAGATCTTTTTTCCGCAATAAAAAACAAAAATGACTTTTATACAACTTCGTTATCTTTTAAAATTAGATCAGAGTTTATATTTAGAGAATTAAATAATGAAAATTCAAAAGTATTTTTATCTACCTTCTCAAGGACTTTACCTATCGATGCATGAGTTCTTCGGTCATCAAAGATATAATTGTACCTAGTTAACCTCAAACACATGTTCTGTCATCTATGCTTTCTGAATTTCAATGACTACCGAAAGAACATCTTCAGGTCTTTTGCATACCAAAAGCGGATGTTTCCTGATTGTTCTGACCAGCATTCTAACGACACGAGAAGTTGAAGTGTCAAAGCATGTTGAAGTTCCACTTCGTAGGTGGTCTAAATATATGTCAGAATTGGTAACAGATGGAGTTTGACAGCTAATATGTAAATAATTCTTTTTCTGGCCATTTTGAAAACGATAAGTGATTGAACAGTTTAACGAAGAATGGAACGATTAAATGTGAGTTTTAAAAAGCAGCTACAAACCAATTATCATTATTTTTTTTAAAAAAAAGGCCTAGGGAAATATTAAAGTTAATAACCTTTACAAATTTTAAATCGTTTATAAAAAGGTAAGAATCATATAATGCTTGTCTTTTTATTTCGCATTCGAAATATCTTTTTAAATTATTAATATGATGGCCATCTTTTCACATGAACTTCTTTACAAAACAATTCAAACAAAATCTCTTTACTTTTCTTTTTCTTTTTTTCTATCAACTTTTTTCTGAATGTTTACTTTTCAATCGAGATATGAAACTATGATGAATATGATTGAAAATCTGCATTGCAATTCAAAAATAGAAATAAAGTTTGATATCTGCTTATTTTCATTTAAACACGTTTAAATAAATATAATAATAAAATATTCTACATATTTTGAATTTTATTTTAAATATTATTATCGCAATAAATTTAAAAAGATATTTAGGATATAAGTTTTATTCTATTAAAAAATTTTTAAACCCTTTTAATACAATACTGCAATGGTAGAAATCGCAATTAGTCAGGATTAAACCATTTCCACTAAAAATATTAAAGTTGACAATCATCACTATTAAATTATCCCCTTTCAATTGATAGAGATGATTCGTCGGCGAAATTTTAATTGCTTTTGGTATTATTCAAAACTGGTACAATTAATCATTCTAAGCAAAGATGAACTTGGCTTTGTAATCATAGAATTAAATATATGAATAACAGTTTAAAGAGAATGAATAAACTGTTTAGGAGTGAAAAATATCTGCTAAAATATTATAATTATATATTCTGTAAAATAATCACAAAAGTCCATCTAGAAATATTAAAAGCCTTTTTTTCCCTGATGAAGATACATGTAATATTGTTTTTGAAGATAGCACGTAAGGCGCAAGATAATCTTCGAAAAGTATCTCAAAAATGGATGATCCTCAACAAAACTGAGGAGTGAAGGACGATTTCTTACAGAGTTTATAAAAAATGATGAAACAAACTACATTAATTACAAACGACACCCAGAGTAAAATTGATGATGGTAATTAACTTCGGCAAGGGAAATTATCTAGAATTAATCTAAAGGCGGTTCTTTATAATTCGTCTGTTATTCATCGTAATGAAGGACAATGTTCCAAATATTTCATTCATCGTATCTATCTTATTCAAAACAAAATGAGTATTCAAGTGGTTAAAATATCTTACTCCTAATTAGAAAATTAGAAACTATTTTATTTAAGCTGTTCTATACTTTTAAAGTATATCGATAAAAGAAACTTACGCATCTTCTTTTTTAAAAAAGAACTAAACTAATGGACGAGAATCCAATTGCCAGAACTTTTGATGATTTCTTTATTTTAATCTATGAATTTAGCTATATAACTACATTTTAAAAACATAATTCATTATGAAAATAATGTTACAGTTATAGTTCTATTTAACGTTTGAATGTTGTTGAAGCAATTAATAGATCAAATGAATCATTTGCAAAAAATCTAGTTTAATTTTAAGCTTTTATATTTAAGTTTGGTCTGCCAGTAATGTTTGTTTTTCAAATACATATTATACATATTTCTATAGTTTGTGCATTTCCTGATGCTTAGACTTGCTCTGAATCTGTTCTATGCATTCAAAGAACCTGAAAATATTACAGTCTGTTTCAAATATACATCTGTATCATATTATTTTCGTAAACGATTTGATATAATAAATAATGTATATCAAATTTTATTCAAAATAAAGCATTTGTTTTAAAATAGATTGTTGTTTTTTTCAAAGCAATGTACAGCAACTTAAAGTTGGCTTTTGCTGATATCCAAAATAGATGCCAGATAGATATCATTTAAATAGATTTATATGATTTTCGTGGACCAATCATACTGAAAAGGGATCTATCAATATTCATAGAAAGGTTCGCACGTTTTTATAAACCTGGGAATTCTTTTCATTTTAGTGACAATTCGGAAGCTCATTTAGTCTTATTTAGATATTCAGTTACTCCTATAATGCATTTACAATTTAATTCAAGAAATTTAATTTTATCTCAGGCAACCATTGATGAACATTTTTTTAAATGATTTTCAAGCATATTGAGAAGGATATTTTCATTTCTCTGAGAAAAAAGAAAGTCCCCAAAAGTTTGCAGTAAATTTTAAAGAAGTTCAAATTATTAAAAGCTATTCAATGAAAAATAAAGTAAAACCACAATTTTAGATGTAATATATTTCAAAGGAAGAATATTTGTAAAGAAAAATGTAAACTCATTTTAACTTTTATACAGCGAGACCATGATTCTCTAAATCAAGACTCATGACCAAAATCACAAGCAATATCTACTTCTTTTTATCTGATTTATAATCAGTATTTCGTATATCCAAATACATTCATCGTTATATTCCAGTTAGTTAGTTAATTACAATAGTTTTTAATGAAGAAATTGAACTTATTTCATTAATAATAAGAGCTGCATTGATTCGAAAGCCTTATCAAGCCGAAAATAACATCAATCCAGAAATTAAGTTGGATTATCTTGGATAATATTATATAAACTCATAATAGTGGAAAAAATTATAATTTTAAAATTTCAATATATTTAGATAAAATTGTAACTAAACGTATTCAAATTCTGTATCATAAAAATTTAACTAATTAACTAATTTATCTTGAATACTCGATGAAATGCAAAATCTGCATTAAACAATCTAAAATTCATTGCCTTTAATTTAAATTAATGGATAGCTCAATCAAAGTAAATATTGTCCTTTAACTTCAGAAAATTTAACTATTATCATAGCCTTAGAAGAAAATAACCAAATCAGGTCATGCCCTTGTCATTATAACCTTTATGGTTATTTAAACAATGTTGCGGATATGAAGGGGTAAATACACCCGAAGACTCTGACCGTCTGCTAGCCTTCCTCTATAGGCAAAGATAAAAAAAATGGGGAGTTTTTTCCCCATCGAGTTTTCAAAAGCAATGTTTAACAAGGTGGATCACTTTAAAAACTAACATAGACTAAATAGATACTGGAATTGAAAAGAATAAACATCACTTTAATATGAAACAGCGTATGAAAAAGTAAACTATAAAGGGGAAAATAAAATTTAAGAAAAGGCGGGAAATGAACTATTTCCATAACAGTAAGCATTAAGTAATTACTGATTGCTCAACCTATTTGACAACATAACACTCGTTGTTGTGACTCTATATTGTTGACCCAGTTGACTTCTATATGTTTCGTTTGGATTTAGAGAATTATTTAACTTGAATGTAAAAAATATCAATCAGATGAATAATGTATATGGATTTGTTATATAAACAGGAAAAATGTAGCTGGCTTGGTATATTTAGGCATTGAAAACACCACGTATTCTTTTTCGCTATTTATGTAGAACAACAGTTATTAGTTAGAAAATTTATGATTTCGAAACTAAACGCTTAAGTTTTCAGATAGACACAAATGTTTAAAATTCTAAGAATGTTCTTAAGATCAATATCATTTGTTGGTCATGAAAGTAGTTAATAAGAATCAAAATATAGTAAATTAATTATAAAATACAGCTATGTATAAAGATACCCTTGCCATTATGCTCTGAAGAAAATCAAATTAGGATCGCATTCATTTATGACAAACGCAAATTTTTCGAATGCGTCTGCAAAATTAAATCTTGAATCTTGAATCAAACGAAAACAAAAGCAATCAATACTCAACAACTCCTTTGTTAGCCATTTGGATAGCTAATGAGAATTAAAATATCGCAAACGATGAAACAAAAATATTATTGAATGTAAAAAATATCTTGCCCTCAAATGCATGAAAACTAAACTCTACAATCTTTACAAGATGAACTCTTCAGTAACTTCGATAATCTAACAAGTCATTGTATATATTAGTCCATTCATTCTTATAAACCAAAATCATCTAAAATTATTCAAATGATTCAACACGGAGGAAAGCATCGAATCATCATTACCTTAGATCACCATCATCATTAAGTTAAATTGAATACTCTTTTTTCTTTATTTCTAGGACAAGATAATTGGCAGGGGAGTGCTTCAGAAAACTCTTCAAACATTATCTCTAGAAAGTTAATGAGCCTCTTTGCTCTTCAAGAGGACTACATTTGCCATGCATGTCCTTTTTATCATGTAAAGCTTTGTCGCTCTAGAAAGTGACGATCAATCCGTGACGTTTTGATTCTTAAAAGGAATTTTATATTCCACCAGTGGAGTGAAAAGAGTACGTTTGATTCATCAAAGATGAATACTCTGATTCACAAAAGACACGTAAAGGCAGGTTTTATATTTGTTCCATTTATACTTAATATCTTAGAAATCAATGCATCACGTAATTCACTATTCAGAAACCAAAGCTGAATAAACTCTAATTGTAGGTATATTATTGTTCACTGAAATATAATTGATAAAAATAGATCTTGAAAACAAAGAGATTTCGAGACCAATGTACTTTATGTCAGCTTTACAAAAAAATAGCGCTTGACAAGATGAAAAATAAAATTTAAATTTTTTTCTTTAATAAAGAAAGTAAATTTAGAACATTATTTATCACATATGTTTAAATCTTGAAACAGCACGAATTTGAAACAAATGCAATATTTTCTGTTCAATTTATAAAGCTGTGAGCTGTTACATTGAACCATGTCCCTGAAAGTGGTTCAGATCCATTAATTCAACATTTTGAATAAATTAAAAATGTTGGTAAATCATACAAAAGTTCTATGATGTTTTTAATAGTGTAAAATGTTAAAATCTCATGTTATTATGCTTAATAGAAATATTTAAGGAAATAACAGATTTTTTAAAATTACAAATGTATTAAATACTATTTTTACAGAAATGTGTTAACAATAGTATTTTTTGTTGGGGGGATTTCAACTGTTATTTTGAAAACCCGTGTTTGAATAGAAAAGTTCTATAAATATCAATATTAAGCTAAAAAATAAAAGTACATTAGTAAACGAATTACTGAATTTCTGAGGAAATAATTTTAGTCACATTTTATGAAATTTATTATTAAACAAAGAAAAGTAAATTATTTTTTAAGATTACTAACTAAAACAAATTTAAGAACACTGAACTACAGTTAATATTAGCAATTAATACTATCAAAAAGCTTTTTTCAGTTGTTTATCATTATATAAGAAATAAAATCATTTAAATATTTTCTAGAGAAAATATTTCAGTTAAACTATTTTTCATAAATTTATGATACTGCTCTCCGTTGATTATTTAATAATAAATTTTTAGAACATGCAATTATGATTCAGCAAAGCTGCTATTAACTCATTTTTTGGAAAAAAGAATGCACAATAGACGAAAGAAAGCTTTTATAGAGGAAATATTTCTGGAATCACACAGCCTTTAAAAGAGTAAATGTTCTTGTTTTAAAGTCTTCACGAGAGCACCAAAAGTTGGTCCAAATTCTGTTTGACAAAAATTAATAGTTGTAATGGCATTTAGCCAGGAAAAGGGTAATGCCCAAGACCCATTAGTAAAGAAATTCTAACATCATTTAACACTCAGTTGAGAATAATTCGTCACACATAATCAACTGAATGGTATTGTTCACATCTTGTTATACAATAATATTACGGAAACTGCTTTCTTTTTACAAAAAATAGAGGCATAATGACCTTCAATGTTTGACAGAAAGAAATAGAGATTCAGCGTAAAAGTCTTTTTGCTCAATTTTCTATTTATAACATAAATGGTATTTTCTAACAGAAGATCATTATTAGTTGAAATAAAGAAAAGAAAATCCAATGTCAAGCTAACTTTTTTTTGTTCAGTTGATTTTTAACGTGTATTGTATTGAATATTAAGCAAACACCATAGCAATGAGAGAGTTAAAATAACCACTTTTATGTACGTCTGGCAAATATCGTAAAACTTTGCCTAAAGTAGTAAATGCCGTATTATTACTTTATTATTACCTCATTTCTATAATTTTAGAGTGATTTGTAAATGAGTGTTAAAATATATACGAGTAACATTTTCACATAAAATGAGCCTTACATTTAGTTTGATACCACTAATAAAACTTAAACACGTTTTCTATGTAATTAAGCTATTTTTATGATGATAATTACACGCATTTTTAGATATTGTGTTAATAATGACCCACTAAATTTTGAGAACTTAAGAAATTATATATAAATGAAGATAATGCACTTAGGCAAATGGAGATGAAGTATAAAACATTATACAGAAGAATTATATAGAACATTATACAGAATAGAACAACATTCAATATTGTGTTGTCACTTTAATTCATTCTATAATTATTTATCATACTGCCTAGTTTAAATACTTAAACTTTTAATAAATTTAGAAATAATTTAAGCAAAAATAATTTCGAAGGTAATTTGATCAATATATGAATAATACAGGCAATTTGAACAGTATTTTGATAATTAACTAATTAATGTTGGAAGATAACATTCACATTGTGTTGTCATTTTAATTCCTCCTATAATTGTTTACCATACTGCCTAGTTTAAATACTTAAACTTTTAATAAATTTAGAAATAATTTAAGCAAAAATAATTTCGAAGGTAATTTGATCAATATATGAATAATACAGGCAATTTGAACAATATTTTGATAATTAACTAATTAATGTTGGAAGATAACATTCACATTGTGTTGTCATTTTAATTCCTCCTATAATTGTTTACCATACTGCCTAGTTTAAAAACTTAAACTTTTAATAAATTTAGAAATAATTTAAGCAAAAATCATTTCGAAGGTAATTTGATCAATATATGAATAATACAAGCAATTTTAACAATATTTTGATAGTTAACTAATTAATGTTAAAAGACACCCCAATCTCAACAACTCATAATGCTGTCCACTAAATTATGTGTAATGGGCCGTCAATTGTGCTGCCGAAAGGATATTATAATTTTTTACAGGTATCTTTTCTTTTTATGTGTGAGGTTGCTGATCTAAGAAGATAAAAATATCATCTAAACTTCCTTCATTAATTCAATACGAGTTCCTAGGAATTCCTACTCCCATAAATGATAAACAGTCCGTAAAATTTAAACAGCGTACTATGATCTTTGATTCGTTAATGATCTTTAATTCGCTTCTACGAGTTTACATGACCCTTCGAAATGTTAACCAGTTAATTGCTAATTAATATACGCCTTTAAAAAACAGCTGTTTATTTCACTCAGACTTTTCTGAAATATTTTTCAATAGTAGAGTTATTTTATGGAAATTTCTTAGCCGTTCCAAAAATAAATTTAATGCAAATAGATTCATTACGAAATCATTTACTAAGCATAAATAATTAAAATTCCCCCTATTTGATAATAAGCATAACAATATCAACAATTTAAGAAAATATTTTTGTTAAAATATACAAATTTTTATTCCAAATTTAAGCTTTGAGAACAAGAAGTAACTAAACGGAACAGAAACAAGCAAAAATTATCCTCAATAATTTGAAATTTACTCTGGCAGAATATAACCAGCCGTTTTAATTAGACACAAATTCGTGTGTTTGGATTTCAAACGGCTGCTACTGTACAAAATATTATAAGACAAAAATAAAAACATTTGGAATTCTGATATAACAACTGAGACCACTAACGACATATTGAATCTTTAAATAACGAACAGCTGTAACATGTTGCATGAAACAATTTAAGAGCAGATCCAATTAGCTTACGCAATTATTTTTGCATCAATTAAATGGTTTTGCAAATTTGACATACAAAGCTATTATACAGTAAGGACAATATTTGGTTCTTATGATTACAATTCGAAGAAATACGGTATACTTTTGGAATGTTTTTGAAGCATTTCAGTCTCCGTTTTAATTAAAAGCCATTTGTATATCTGAAAGAATGTTTCTCAAATTTTCATTTTACAAAAAGAAAGTTTTATTATATTATTTCCGTATGGAAAAGTGTTATTCACTGTATCAATAATCCAATATTTATTAAAGTTTCGGCACCGCGATGGCTTGGTGGTAAGTTCTCGACTTCAGATCCGGTCGGTTTCAGGTCTGGTACACACCAATTACTTCTATGCCAACGTCTTCCCGCTGTTGTAGTGTGGGGAGGGGTGCGCCGGCTCAAGTGTCGTTCTCGTCATCTGACCGTGGCTCAAAATCATGAGGTCCTTCCCTTGCTTTAAAATGGGCCATTAATATAACTTAACTAAATCATTAAAGTTTCGGAAATTAATCAACTTTCGAATTCTGTAGCATTTCTTATACTGAAATTATTTTATAAAAAAAAACTTGATAATATTTACCAATTTTACTAAACAATCAATAGAACCGAATTCTGAATTGTCTTTTGTTATCTTCTCAACGTGAGAATTATATTTCAACTCAGCAACTTTCAATAAGAGTGAATGCTATCTTGTAAATCACTTATTTATTCATTTATTAAATCGGATTTGAAAATTTGACAAATAACATCTGATCCCAGATATTTTACTCTAGTAGGTCAATCTAATTTTAAGTTGATGAGTTCTTCGCACCGATATTTGAACAAGGTAGAAAAAAATCTATATAGATAGCATATAAAATAATGTATCTATCTATCTATATAAATATTAATGTACTCATAAAGATGAAAATATTTTTGAAAATACATACATTCTTAGGCTATAAGAATAATCATCAATAATCGAGTATATTCATCTTTAAATAAAAATAACAGTTGCGAAGTAAAAAAGTTAACCATTGCGTAATAGGGAAGTTAAATAATCGCGTTTCACAGCAATTCATAAATAACTGAGCTTGTTAGCGATTCGTAAATAA
The DNA here is from genome assembly GCA_026289955.1 of Argiope argentata. Taxonomy (NCBI): domain Eukaryota; kingdom Metazoa; phylum Arthropoda; class Arachnida; order Araneae; family Araneidae; genus Argiope; species Argiope argentata. Next base: position 9,142,917 of record JAOUZG010012691.1, read on the forward strand.
TTGAACTTCATAGCAATTTTTATTAATAATGCAAACGAGAAGGCAACAATGTATCTGTCGGCATTCAACAATTTTATAAGGAACACTATTGTGATGTCAACGCTGGGTGTTAATAATCAATAGTAACTGCAAAGTGTCCTTAAAAATGATAGAAAACCTTGAGATAATTTGTTGATTATAGTAATTTAGTCTAATATGGAAGTTACTTCTAGAGGTTAATTATTTTAGAAAAAAACGAAAAGACGAAGCTTTTATTTAATATCCGCTGCTCAAAATGAAAAGCTCTTATCATAGCTGCCTTGAAATAGTTAAATTGCACTTGTGTTGATTTTAATAAAGATGGTAGCTGAAATTGAGCCTAATGTTATTAACAAAATGCGTTTCTGCATCAAAAATATTTTTATTCTGCAGCATCAAAAAAAAATGATACTTAATATTTCTCAAAACTATTTTTTACCTTCATTACATAAAATACGATTTCATGCATATCTTTATAAATTAGATTTTTTATACTTCAAAACTGGTAATCTTGTCAGATTTTTTATGCAAGTCTTCATGTAGTAGTGAATAAGGACATTTTCTAATCATTAAGTCTTCCATAAAAAGTGTCTTTAAAAAAAGACATTATTTAAAAACGTGATTTTACATTAAAGGACACTATGACATCAATCAAATTTATTTAAATAACAAAATGTTAATTTACTGAAGCAGTAATAATTGACAAAGGAATAAATTTTAGTAAAAGTGAAAGATTTTCATAGAATATTCGATAATAATGGTTTATATAAAGAATATGTCTTAAGAACATATTTTTTGGTCATTCTACATTTGCTACATATATATTTATGTATACATATAGAGAATTCTGTAATTAGGAGGGGGGATAAATTATTTTTGAAGTTTGACATTTAAAGAAAAAAATTATTTGACGCAAAATTGACGGCTTGATTATCTTTTTAATTATGATTAAATTAAGTTAAGTTTTTGAGTCACGCATCACATTAAAGTTTTATTAATAGATATTTATACTCTAATTTATATAAATCATTTATTATGAAACAAGTGTCGGCGTCCTGGCATAGAGGGCGTCCTGGGTTCGAGTCCCGGTCAGGGCGTGGTTGTTCTGTGTTCTATCTGTGAGGTGTGAGAATATGCCCCTCTGTAAAATGAGGCTGTGCAAGCGAATGTAATAAATGTGTGTTTTCTTCATATGAGGTAGAAGTCAGACTTCTACCCTAGGGCAGTGGTCGACAAACTTATAAGCCAAAGAGCCAACTATGAACATTACAACAATTAAAAAAAATTGGGAGCCAAATTTGCTTGTCTAGTAAACTTTTATTACATTAAATAAGTAGTACACTAAATAAAACTAAATTTCATACTTAATAAATATTTATTAATGCAAACAATGAGTCACACTTTGCCGACCACTGCCCTAGGGTGCTCAGGGGCCCATACCCTCAGAAGCTACAACTCCCCCGTTCCGTTGAAGTTCAACATCATCATTGTGAAACAAATTTACTAAAAAAAATTTATAATTATAAATTTTGATTTAAAACACATCTTACTCAGATATAGCATTTATCATAAATGTTCTTAGACCTTAAAACACCATTTGGTAAACATTTATCGGAACGATAAATTTTTCAAAAAAGTAATTAAATACATATACAAAATTACATTTAAAAATCAATTGTTTTTAGGATTTTTGTAATAAATTTTTATGGGAGATACAAACTTTGTACACCACTTAATGTAAATAAAATAAAATTAAAATAAAAAAAAAACTAATTTATTAAGTAGATAAAAATAAAGACACTTAATAAAAAATAAAACCACTTTATGTATAAATAATACCATTTAAACATAAATAAATAAAACCACTTAACATATTAATTGGACTAAATAGCAATATTAAATTGGTACATCATAATCAGAAATCCGAACTTAAAGAGCAGCGGAGAGGCGAATATTTTTGTACGCATTCCATTATACAATTACTAACCTTAGATTTTCAAAAAATAATTGTTAAACTTTCTATATTTAGTAGTAAACTCTTGATAAAGGTTTATGAAATCAGTCGACACAGAGTAATAGAAAATAATATTATTTATTAGGTTTTTTATACTTGTTGAAATAATAGATTATAAACTTTCAAAAATTAACGTGTAGTGATTGAGTTTATAATTTTTGATACCATGACAGACAATTAAAAATATTCTATAATTATTATTCTATAGCTAGTTTAAAACCACCTCGGTGTGGTGGAAAGAAAAATGATACACCTGTTTTCATTTCAATTCGAGTAATAGAAATTCAGAGTAATAGAAAATAATATTATTTATTAAATTTTTATGCTTGTTGAAATAATAGATTATAAGCTTACAAAAACTAACGTGAAGTTATTGAGCTTATAATTTTGATACCATGACAGACAATTAAAAATAATCTATAATTATTATTCTATAGCTAGTTCAAAGCCACCTTGATGTGGCGGAAAGAAAAATGATGCACCTGTTTTCATTTCACCAAGGAAATCAATCATATTTGTAAACAACAACCCTCCAGATCGAGCAGCTATTGTCCTAATTATATCAAGAATTAGCGAGCTAGAAGGTAATGTTGCAATTTCTTTCATCGACTTGACACATTCAAACGTAAGAAAAACTCCTTATCTCTCAACGCAAAACATTATGGAGTAGGCATGGTAGCTGATGGATGATCGGTCATTTGAAGTTTGATTGGACCACCCGATCTTAACTTTTGCTCACTTGTAAAAAATAAAAATAAAAAATAGAGTCAAGAAGGATTGTTGCAACTTTTTTTATGCCCTTGCAAGTGTCAAATAGCAGGAAAGAATGTTAACTAAGCTTATTTCATGGGTTTTTAAAAGCTCTTCGGTTCAGCCTTACTACTTTTTGCAACAATTTGCCGCTCGTAAATTTACATTTCCTTTGAAACGATGTTATAATGATTTATTACTAAAAAAAGATGTTATTGTCCAAAGTAATTTTTTTCAAGTATTTTCTCCTTCAAATTATCCTATCTAGAGCTGTAAAACTTCAGTTTTTTTTTTTTTTTTTTTTTTTTTTTTTTTGTATCTTAAACATGAAATGTTTCAGGACGTGACGAGCAACTTAAGTTTATTAAGAGGATTAAAAAGGGTGATACTAGTTGGGATTAATTCAAATTTCTTATGTGATATACTGATTTACGGTTGTGTGAAGAACAAAAAAGAAGAGTCGCAGTTTTAAGTAATGTATTTCTTCATATGCTATACATGCGGAACTCATCTAAATTCGTGTGCAGTATGGCCTTAAAATAATAAAAAAATAATTGGAACTCGATTGTAAAAAATAGGTTTGACCAAATGATCATGGAATAACAATTTATGTAACAATTTATGTCTTTAAAAAGAATGATGGAGTTTATTTTGCTACAATTCAGAACTCTGAATCATATATGCCAACAATCTAACGTTTAATGCCAAGTGAAGCTTTTTCCTGCACTGGATTATATGCTCAGCATGTTCAAAGGCGAAATTTTTTTAGACGGACGAATAATTAATAGTGCATTTTTTTTTTTTTTTTTTTTTTTTGCAGATGTCTAGGACGTTTCCTGAAGCTTGCTTGTGTTGTATTTCGTGCTGAATTATTTCCCCTACGTTTTGTTGACGGATGGATAATTAGCCATGCATTTCCTTGCAGGTGAATACCGCGTTTCTTGTGTGTCACTCCTAGTAATTTTTGATAGGAGGGCCAAATGAAAAGTATAGTTAATAAAAAGTATATTGATAATCTGTCCACGTCAAAGGGTCTCATAAGGCTCCAAGTCCAACAAATCAACAACTCATTCAACCGAATAAATTCAAAGAAGCAAAAATAAATTTGCAGAGGGGATTGTGATAATTGAAATATATTTGACTGATTGACTGGTTTAAGTGCATGACCAGCACCGTACTGCAGCTATGAAAAAAGAGAAAAGCTGCAACATTTTTTTAAAAAAACGAAATTTGATATACTTGCTTGAAATTCTTTCAGAGAACATCTCAGATGTGGGGATGAGAATGTGGGTTGGCACTGATCTTCCTGATAGGTACAGAAATGGCGCAGGTTGGCTACTCCCTATCGATGACAGGTCATATTTCCAACTAGAGGGGTTGTCCCGTGGTCTGTGGTTACCTTTAAAACTCACTAATAGCCTTGGAATTTCGATCATTCAAATTGCCCGAGTGTCTTCGAGCGGATCGGAATAGCCACTTTAAATTTATACTTGGCTTAAAGGATTTTTTTTACAGTGGAACTCCGAAAGTTTTCAAGCTATTTTACAACCACTTTATATACAAGATGCATATATACGGTAGAAAGAGTGTCGTTATTGATTATACGTAAGCTATAAAAATTAAATATAATTCTAGAAATGAATTTAAAATTTTGGGACTTAATGCCCAAATAAGCTCTGGTTAAGATTATGGTTGTCCCTTTACATTATTTATGCAACCACCTTTTGATCCCTTATGTATTTAACAATTAAAAATACTACTTATTGTTCTTAATCATTCTCAGTATTTCTGCTTTTATGATGCAATAGCTTAAAAATTGAATTTATTTTTGATAAACTATATCAGTAATTCTATGGCAGCCGACATCCTGACAGAGAGGTAGTGTGTCTTCACCATCATCTGGGCGTCATGACTTCGAGTCTCGGTCCGAGCATGATTGTTCTTTATATGTTTTATCTGTGAGGTGTGTGAATGTTAACCCCTCCCCTGTAAAATGGAGCTGTGCAATTGAATGTGATAGGTGAGTAGCTAAGGCGTACTCTTGGCCCTAGTTGGCGCTGCTTAAAACAAGAGACGCAACCTCAGCTTAAAAACGCTGACTGCTTCAGAGAGCTTGTCCACTGCAAGTGCCATTAGAAACAACTACAGTAATTCGAATTTTGTTGTCAATAAAACTGTTACCCACGAAAAATGCATCCTTCGAAAATTTTAGTTTTTCCATAAGTTAAGGACACAAACTGCAAAAAATGAATTTTGGCTCTAATGTAATATAAATGTATGTGATATCAAAACAGACCAAATTTTTTCTTACATTATCTGAATCGTAAAAAGGTACTGCAAATTTTTTATGAATAAAAGAAAAAGAGTGCAATCCAATGTATGACTACAGAATTAAATATTCATTTCGTAATTGAATTCGATGTGTCAGATTTGACACAGGTATCTGTTGGGTAGTAGATGACTGACTGTTGAGATGACCTTGGAATCAATCAATGAAATCCATGCTTAAAAAATTCTTCAATGAAAAATGAAAGAAATAAAAAAATGAAACAATTTTAATCATAAAGCTGGTAGTGAAAAATGACGCATCTAAGGAAAGAAGTTTATTCTGATGCCACTGTATAAGCAGGACGAAAACATTTCATGTTTATATAGATTCATATTTACGAAAAAGGATAGTATTTATTTATTCCTACCGAGAACCAATATTTTTACTGGATGATTTAGGTGAAACTGAAAAACAAACTTGGTAACCGGATGAATATTTCAATCTAAGCTAAAATATTCATTTTATTTCAAAGATAGGAGGTCAAATAACCAAGCAAAATGAAATATGAAAAATCAATAGTATATTTCATCTTCAAATTTCCTTAATAAATTTTAAAAGAAAAGGATTTTACGTTTTATTCTATCAGCAGTTTCTTTTTTTTCTCCTTTAGGCAACATGAATATCCGGCTTCAGTAAGAGTTTCAAGAGTTGTCAAACTATAAATCACTAATTAGAATAAAAACATATTTAATCAGGATCCTGATCCTAGAATAAAAATGTTAAGTAAGTAACTGATAGAGAGATTGATCACGAACACGAAAGTACAGGAGTCATTTGTAAAGTTCAATAGTTGAAAATAGCAAGTAACAGATGAAAAGTGAACTTACTCAGTCCTCCTGCATTTATTCAGACTGCTAATGGAATTTTAACAGGAAGATGACATTTCGGGTCAATAACTTTAACTATTCGTACGACGTGTTACTTCGGAAAGAATGGAATTCACGTTAATTTACTGCAAATTACCTGTTCTCTAACCCATACCAATCCGATATATCCCTTTGACATTTAGGTCAAAAAAAGAAATCGACATTTTTCTATTAGCAGAGTTGCTTTGTAGATGTTCGTGTGACCTCTAAAATGAATTATCAAAAAGAAGATCAAGGACTTGACATTTTTGGCTTGAGCATGCATTTTTTAAATTCCTTTTATCTTATTACTTCACATTTTACAACGGTTATTTATGTCTATTTTATGAGGAATGAGTTTAGATTATTATTGAAAATGAGACATTGAAAGCGGAACTACAGACTAATCTATGCTGTAGTTTTTCTCATTATTTAGCCACACATTTTCTTCCAAAAATAAAGTCTCTGCAACGCACGCAATCAATTTACATAAACAGAGAAAAAAATATCCTTAATTGTGTTCTATATTAATTTTTATATTCATGTGTTACTTTTATTTCTGCCGCTTTTATAATATTTTGCATGAGAAAGAAAACAAGTTGAACCAAGTTCAAAGAAAAATGAAAGAGAGATAAGAGAAACAGTGGGACTCATGCCATCGGTTCCAAGAAATCATGTATAAGTACGATTCTAAGAATGGTAAATATAAAATATATATTATTAAAAGGAAATGGTTCATCATTTCCTTCTAACAAAATTGTATTCAGTATATAAACAGCATTTATTATTATTTAAAATATACTATACATAAATATATTCGGTCATTACTTATTCATTTTTCAAATACTAAATGTTAAGTCTGGGAAAATAAAGTGGCTCAGATTTATTCTTAATATAATTGAAAAAAATCACTTCTTGATAATCTTGCTTTCACGTAGACAAAATTCAGTGAGTATTAAATTAATTAAAGCAGCTCAGATTTACTCATAAAATAATTGAAGAAAAAAATCACTTCTTGATAATCTTGCTTTCATGTAGACAAAATTCAGTGACTATTAAATTAATTAAAGCAGCTCAGATTTACTCTTAAAATAATTGAAAAAAATCACTTCTTGATGATCTTGCTTTCACGTAGACAAAATTCAGTGACTATTAAATTAATTAA
>JAOUZG010012691.1:9150047-9183534 GCA_026289955.1 Argiope argentata
CTTGCTTTCACGTAGACAAAATTCAGTGACTATTAAATTAATTAAAGCAGCTCAAATTTACTCTTAAAATAATTGAAAAAAATCACTTCTTGATAATCTTGCTTTCACGAAGACAAAATTCAGTGACTATTAAATTCTCGAAATGCTGTTTCTTTAATAATGTATACAATTAAACTTCTTTATTCGACTCTAATATCATGTATTAATATATTTGAATGATTCTTTACGATCTTCGACTGCAAAGTAAAGTGCGCGTAAAAGCAATCTTTATTTTCTATTTCTATTAATTTAGAACTAAATAAATGCCGATGACCTGGTCTAGAGGTAGTGCGTCTGTTCCGGGATCGAGTCTTAATTCGGGCCTGGATGCTCTTTACCGTGTGTTCTATCGGTGAGGTGTGTAAAAAAGGGGTTGTGCAAGCGAGTGTGTGAGTGTCATCTTCATATAAGACAAAGTTAGACTTCTGCCCTCAGGTGCTCAAGGGTCTTTACCCTCTGAAATTACTGCGCCCATCTTATCATGATCTCTTGTCCTGGTATTAATTAGTGTTCAATCCAAGGGGGATAAGTAACAACAAAAACAACATTAAACAATGTCGTTCTGAAACAAATTTTACTAAACAAACAACAATAACAAAAAGATCTGAAATAACGCGAACCCTGCATTTTGAAAAAGCAGATCTATCGAACAGTTATTTTGCTTTACGTTCCAATGCGCTCGGAAGAAATTTATTTCAAAATATTAGATTCAATTTATATCGTTTCTTTGAACTTTCTACAGGATACATAAATCTTGGTATTAATTTAAGTGACACTTTTCTTTGTAGCTTCAACTCCCACGACTGGTGACCAATTCAAAAATGTTTACTGCCATCGTTCTTTTCTCCAAGCCGCTTTATTGAGTCATAACTCACTAAGTGTAATATCCCTATGGGTGATTTCATTGGTCGCATAATTCAGCGGAAAGTTTTGATGCTCCACAGGAAGGTTATGATGACAACATTAATAAAAATCGGGGCTCATAACAAGGAAACAACATTTTGCAATTCTGGATAAAATATTTTATGTACATATATCAACTGATAAAATATTATCCGTAAGATTTCTTACTTAAATCCAGAATTACTAACGATGGATTGGCCTGATGCAAATAATAATATAAAAAGTTCAACATCAGAACTTTTTCAAAGTATTTTCATTTGTTAAATTATTTGTTGATATTAAAATATCAAATGACGTAAGATTTCTGGAATTATATCTACTAGAAAACTAAATATATTCAACAATAGCTGCGCAATGTACAAATTAGCGCACACTTTGTTGATGATATTCATTTGAATTAAACGACAATATTATTCAATAAAATGTTATTGTTTGACTTCGTATCTATTTATCAGAAAAAAGTGAATAAACGTATTTGGAAATGAAAGCAATTCGAAGGCATTTAATACTTTCTTTTGGTTTATTCCTCTTTTCTTGTCCATTGATTCAGTAGTGTTGATCAATAATAATGATGTGAAAATTTCCATGAATTCAGTACTTTTAATTATTTTTTGATAAAAATGATTGAAGTGGAAATAACCATCATTTTTTATTCTTAACATGATGTTCTATGTAAAATGAAATAAATAGAAACTTTTTTATTTGATTTTAAAACACACAAAAAAGTTAATATACAAATTGAAAGCTTAGAATGTTTGAAAAATGAGGATTGCAATCCATTTGAATTACACTGACCTGAAATACAAAAACTGTATCGCGAATTTCCAAATTATTATAACTTTTTTTTTGATAAAAATGATTGAAGTGGAAAAATCCATATATATATATATATTATTCTTAATGTAATGATCTGTTTAAAATGAAATAAATAGAAATCCTTTGAATGCAAACTACAAAAAAAACTTGATATACAAAGTGAAAGCTTAGAATGTTTGAAAAATAATGATTGGAATCAATTTGAATTACAATAACCCGAAAAACAAAAACTGTATACAGCTTTCCATATCTCTACAACGATTATTTCTTATTTTTTGATAAAAATAATTGGAGAGGAAAGACCCATCATTTTTTATTCTTAACGATATGTTCTATGTTAAAATAAAATGAATAGAAACTCTTTATTTGATTTTAAAATACACAAAAAAGTTAATATACGAAATGGAAGCTTAGAATGTTTGAGAAATGATGATTGCAATAAATTTGCTTTACATTGATCAGAAATAATAAAACTGTATCACAGCTTTCCATATTTTTTACAACAGTTTTCAAAAAATATGCCAATACATTGTTAGTGTATTTTAATTGAAATAAACAGAAATATTAAAATAATGAATGATTTTAAAGTTTAATACAAAAATTAGATTCAGAATGTGGCAGAACTGCCTTTGGAAAGAATGCAGTGTTGAAGAAGGTTGTTCAAATTTACTTTTTTTTAAAGCAACATTTACAACTTATTGACCTTGAAGCAAAACTTGAAATCAAGTTATTACAATATAAATACACAATTTTCTCACCAAAAATTACTCTGTTTGACGTATCCAAGGACAAATTTCTAGTAATTCGCCGAAAATTACTAGTTCTTAAAATTTTTGACTTGACACGATAGAATGCTGTAAATCATAACAGTTATAATAAATAGATATCATTCAGCTGGAAACTGACTTCCTAGAATCATTCAACATTAAACCGAAATTGCTGGAAAAACACAACATTTGTATAATACAGATACCATCTAATAGTTGAACAACTGGGGAAGTTCGGTTTATGATTCATAAAGAATCCCACTTTTTGAACAGAATGGGATTCATTGGGCGTGTTCAACAACTGTTAAACACTTTTTGTCGTTATAAAAACAGCACAAATGGTGTCTCGTGACAACCGAATTACTTTCACCCACGAAAAACAATAAAAATGACTTTTAGTCCTGAGTGTCGTGTAAAAAAGATGCAAACACGTCTGTAAAAAAGTGTTACGTTTATTACTTGAGTCTCGGAACGGCTATTCGTAAAATGCGAGTCCTTTTAAGTTGTTAAAGCGCAAAAGGATAGATTAGTTCCTTCTGTTTTACCTCAATTTGGAATATCAGAAATAAATTTTAAGAACGATTAATTTTTGTAATTCTTTATGTTCAGTAATTTTGGAGTAATTCTTTACTGGCGCTTCCTTTTTGGAATAAAACATCCGAATTACCTATTTAAAACACATTTTTAAAAGGAACCTGGAATGAAAAATATTTTAATTTATTTTAGCCAAAATGATAAGTAGATATTTAGAAATGTTTCATAAATCTGACAAAGAAAATAAACTATTTGGCACTGATAGCTCGATTTGTTGCATGCACTTTCAGTTTAGTAGAAAATTTATTAATCATTTTATAGATCTAAAAGGATTTTCTTTACCTATTGTTACGTTTATGAAAAGAATATTATTTACAAGAGAAAACTAAATATACATATATCATTTAAATTGAAAATTATTGTTAAATAAAGCACTGCTGAATCAAAATAATTTCTTTTTTCAATTCCTACTATTGGTTCACACTCTCCCTATATATATTTATATATCTTGTTCAAAGGTTCAATCATTAATAAAATACTTTTTATTCATCCACTCAAGTTCAAATACATTTTTTTTAAAATTTGTAGTGGATGACACTTGATGTTAATACAGTTTTTTCAAATATTAATGCATAATTAAATTAAATTCATTTTTAATACTTAAAATCGAGTTTTAGCAGTTTTTAATGAAAAATGAAATCAACATGCTCATAAAATGCAAGGGTTTCAGTGTTTTTCAGTGAAGGTGAAGAATGCGAGTTCAATTCTTGCAAAAATCAATATATTTTTTAAAAAATTTTTTTAAATTATACGTTGTACCTAAATGATTTTCATAAGCGAGTCAACAGTTATAGCTTAGTGCTTAGAAAGAAGATTTTTTTTCAAAAAATAAAATTGAAAAAATTTTAAGCTTTAGGTTAATTCCGATATCTCTCCTTAAAACCTTTGCTATCAATTGTTGGTCACTTCTCCTGCCTAACCTTCAGATTGAGTAACGTGTCGAGATGGAGAATGGAAAATTGCAAGGAAATTCGCATTCTATTTTGGCACTTAATATTGTGATTCTGTCATATGTATTTACGTATTTATATTAAATGAAATTATTAATAAAAAGTAACTAAAATAAAAAATTTCTTTGTTGACATAAGAAGGAATTGACTTATTTTTTATACATAACTTGTTATTTAGAGGCGCTAAAAATGATCAATTATTCAAGATAATTAGTTATTTGATATAAAACAGACAATCTAACACAATTAGTGGCAAGTTTTTGTCTGTTATTAAAGTGTTAATCTATCACTTTTTCAACATGAGTCAAGTTTTTAGTATCGCATTCTATTGCCCGATGTGGCTTAAACGGAAAAAGAACATATGACCACGTGATACCTAGCATACTAAACAACATATTAAATGAAGATAACTAGATATAGATCAATTTTTATTTCTAGTCATCAGAACTTACATATAAATTGATTATTTTTATCCCATTGACCAATCATTGAGAAATATATATATAACGATCAGCAAATCCTAAAATAGCTCATAATAACTAAATAACGTTTATCCATTAAATGAAAACAGTTTACCTGTCAAATAACTGTGATTAAAAACGAAAAAAATAAGTATTTTGCTTCATCTAAGTCACTTTGTTTTAATCATAATTTCATTCATGAATATTGCATTAACACTTTTTCTACAAAATGTATCATAATTTATCATCCGTTGAATCAATGGATCAATTAAGTTATTACAAAAAATATCTTTAGAGAATTTCCGTTGTGGGATAAGTTTATCGATGAAATTACTTCCGAAAATTATTGAATGATAATGATAGATAGCCTCATAAACATCATCAGAATTCTTTGTAAAAAGATGACGTCTCATTAGCTTCGGCCATGCCCCTGAACAACTATTCAACTTGTCATATAATCATCAATTATCAAGAGTCCTGTAGATGTCCACCATAGAAATCTTAGCGTAATCAATTTCACATTAGTCGCATAGCATCAGTTATCAAGTAGATCTTTGACACATTGTCATCGTCGGAACTTGATTAAGTGAACATGTTAATGAAAGCGTTTTTAATAGCAACAACATAGAATATGACGCATTTGATTTGTTGATAATAACTACAAGGTGAGCTTTTTGTGATAAATAATTTTTGCTACTTTTCATATGAAATTGAGACGACAAGACATTTTGAATCTGAAAAAGCATTAATTGTGACGGCAATCAGGACAGCACGTTTATTTATCTTCACATATCCGCAAAGTGACATCCTTTGAGGAAAAAAAAGGAGGAAAGAATTGCTGGACAGATGTGGTTAATAAAGGGTGGTCCCACTTTTCTAAATTAATGCAGGAAAAATAAAAAATTGCTCATATTTTATTCTTATCATCATGAACACTTATATTTCGCTCATTAGAAATGCAACATAAAAAAAACTGAACAAATCAAATACAAGATTATATAGGAAACGACAAGGTTGAAATATTAATTCTTGCAATTTGATTGGTAATTGCATAGGCATACCTTTTGTATTAAGTAGGCCAAGAAGATAGAAAATTCCTATCTCAGTTTTACTTGTTAAGCATTCATGTACACTAATTTATGAGGAAAAATCCTTCTTGCTTTCTAAAATGATCAAAGCCTGAATATGCTTATAAATTTTGTATTACAAATATGCTATTTCCAAATGAGTCAATATTTATAAAATCCAAGGAAAAGTTAATTGAATTTCTATAAAGTAATCATGCTTTAAGGTTAAAACAGATGTTTTGTTAAAGCAGATGTTTTGCTTCAACTGCTTTTTCTTTACTTTTATCTAATTATCATTTTTCTATTCTCCCTCATTTCTAGGGTAAGCGATACGCATAAACATGTAAAGTAAAAAATTTAAAGATTTTTCTCATTTTATCACGTATTAAAGGCATCAGAAGTCACTTTAAATGTTTCGCAACAAAGAAAAACAACTTGTGTCACATCATTCTTGTAGCATTTGTATATAAAAAGCTATGTCCTCCTACTTTAATGCATTCTTTCTTCTTCTAAAAAGGAATGCTGTAATAGTAAAGGTAGCTTTAATCTTGAAAAGGCTTCTTGAGGTTAGCAAAACAATAAGATGATTCATAAATAGAGGCGTGATAAAATAAACGATGGAATAGTCAGTAGCTAGAAACAACTTCAAGCAACCTATTCGTGTGTTTACAAACATATATTTTAGAATGTGTTTCTAGGAAGCAATTATGATTCTATTATTCTTAGATTCAGCAGAATTGTTGAGACAAAAATTGTAGCACTCTATATATAAAACAAGTAATTTAAAAAAAATTAAGTCAATTTCCGGTTAGGTCAACAAATAAAATATTTATTTTAGTTACTTTTTATTAAATAATTACAATTAATATAAATAACTTATCAAAAAATTATTGATTTTCGCAAGAATTGAATTCGCATTCCTCACCCTCAAGTGAAAATTTCTGAAATCTTTGCATTTTACCGATTGAGCTACTGCCTGTTTATTTCAACCCTCATTCCAAATCACTAAAATTATATTTAAAGTATAAAAAATTGATTAAATTTAATTAATAAATTAATCTTGGAAAAAACTGGTGTTAACAGTTAAATTAAGGCATTAACTTGATATTAATTCATTAATTTAATTAAAATCAAAACTAAACTTAATTAATGAATTAACATCAAGTGTCATTCACTACCAGTTAAAAAAATTTATTTGAACTTGAGTGGATGAAGAAAAAATATTTTATTAACGATTGAAAATCTGAACTATATAGAGAGAATGTGAACTATTAGTAGAAATTGAAAAACTCCATTAAATTATACACAGACATGCATTACAAATGCGACATAAAAATAAAAATTAAAAATATACATAATTACTAAACATAATTACACAGATATATATTTTGTTAACATTTTTAGTAATGTATAATATATTTACAAATAATTCTTACACACAACAATGTTAATTTCTTTACTGGCTGTACTGCTTACATAAAAGTGCGGCACAAATATATGCATGTATAATATAGAGATCTATACATTTATTAACACCTGCCGCTTTTGAATTAATTATTACCTTTTGATAGAGATAAAAACAGTTAAAATTCTTTATTCCTTGCTACATTTCAAACCTTAATTTTCAATATTCTTTTTCTCTATTTCTATTAGTCATCTGAACTATAAAAGCTCATGAAGCATTTTTTAGTGTGAGAGACACGCAAAAAACAATTTCATTTTAAATCTTTTTACCACATGGCTATACAAAAGCATAATTTTGATAATTCTTGCAGTTCTTTTGACAAACTGTTTATCAACGCTTGGAATTCGAGGCTTATTAGAACTCAGCAAGTTTTCTAGTTGTATTTCAGAGATGATCGAGTCTATTGCGTAAGTTTCTACTGTATTTTGTTTTGTTTTCTTTTTTGTTTTACAAATTTTTTCGAAAAATTATGCAGCTGCAATCTACGACTACATTATTCATCCGACAAAAAATAAATAAATGGAAGATACTTAAAAGTCAGTATCTCCTAAAGCAGGCTATCGCTCTAGTGAATGAATACGTTGAGCAAATAGATCTTTATTTTTTTTTTACTGAGCTACAGCTAAAAATGTTGAACAGAAAAATAAAATCACTTTTCGAAACCGTAAACGATGTATCATCTTGTAAAAGAACTGCATTAGGTTTACCCACTTTTAATTGCTGATCTCGCAAAAATTTATGTTTTATAGTATCGTATTTGGGAAATACGAGCGAACTTTCATGTTAATATCGAAGATACACCGCTAGAAGATTAAAAGTGATGCATCATCATTAATCAGTAATCATTTGTACGGCATAAAATTAGTCTCATTATATGTCTTAAATATGCATCAATCTGTTCTTTTCATGCAATATCAACTTTTTTCGGAGTAATCTGTTTTTAATAATGAATGGATGTTATTTCTTTCTTATTGCACTTACATGTTACTTAGATGACAACATGAACTGATTACGAATGAATGATGAATAATATGCATCGTCATAAGCATACATTATTCAATTAATTGTCAGTTAATAAATAGATATATAATTAATTCATTATAATAAATTATATAAATAGATTATTAATTTATCTTTTAACAACAAATAATTATTTAATCTAGCGAACATTAAAGATGGCATATCACTCTATGCACAATTTCGTTGTATACAAAATGCATATGATGTTTCGTTCTAAATATAAAACTATATTTGAATCTACTCCTCGTTTTCGTTTTCTCGAAATTTTCTTATAAGTAAGTTTCTAACAATTATTGGTTTTTTTAATGTTTCATAAGCCTAGTAAAAGAATATAGAACAAATAATTTAAAAAAATTAAGCCAATTCCTACTTATGTCAACAAGGAAATTTTTTTATTTTAGTTACTTTTTATTAAATAATTACAATTAATATAAATATGTATATACATATGACAGAATCACGATATTAAATGGCAAAAAAATTTCAAAAATTAATCAAAAAATTTTAATTTTTGCAAGAATTGAAATCGCATTCTTCACTTTCACGTGAAAAATACTGAAATCCTCGCATTTTACCCATTGAGATTCTGCCTGTTGATATCAATTTTCTTTAAAAATTGCTAAAACTTCAATTAAAGTATTAAAAATTAAATTTAAGTAACAAATTAATATTTTTTAAAAAAAAACTGTATTAGCATCAAGTGTCATCCATTGCAATTTTTTTAAAATGTATTTGAACTTGAGTGGATGAATAAAAAGAATTTTATTAACGATTGAAAAATGGAAATTGGAATTAAATTGAAAAAGAAATTTTTTAAAATAAGTGTTGGAAACAGTTGTTGTAATGGATTGTTTCTCATGGCGAGCGAAGTAAAATAAGAATGGAGAGAAAAAATTATTTACAAGCTTACATAGTTTGATTAGAACATGCATCTAAACGGTATACCTTCAAAGTAAATCAATTATTGCTTTGGTGTAGACGTTTACATGAAATTCATTTTTATTCGAGAATAGAAACAAAAATTTAAATGAAAAAATGTTTGAAAAATTATACCTCCGTTAAAAGAATTATAGAGACTGTGAGTTTGTTGAGTTGAATAAAAGCAAACAGTAAGCAAAATTTTAATTTAATAACAAGAAAATTGATTTTCTTTTTAAATCTAAATTTTTGTAAGATAGCTCAACGTGATTTTCTCATGATTACCGTGATATTGCTTTTTGCAATCCCAAGAAAAAAAGTCTTCTGACATTTATCCGATGAAGATATTAGAAAAATAAATTACTTTTCAATAATGCAGAGTCGGATGTACCCATTAAACAGATAAAGGAATTATTGTGTTTCATTTCAAGTATCATCTCATTGGAACTCAATAAGAAAAAGTGAAAACTAGATTTGTTTTATTGTTTGCGTATTGATGATAGGTCCTTTGTACTTAAACTTCTTTTCTTCACTTTTAGAACGTAGTTCTTATATTTTAAAAAAAATGAGAAAAATTATTGGGAGGCATTAATAAAAAGAATCTTTTCTAAAGAAAACTTATGGAATGATTCAATTCATCATGATTTTAAATAGCTTACTTTTCCCTTTTTTTCTCCTTGCTCTGTATTTAAAAAGTATCAAGAGTCCATCAAGGTGAATGCCCTCGAACTGCCCTTCTTTCATTGTATATTGATCGCAAACAAATACTGAGAGGTAGAAGGGGGAAAAAAGAGGGGAAAAGAACGAGAGGAGGGAAAAAAAGTAAAAGCCAATTCGGTGTCGTTCGATACAAATATCACAGAGATCATACATCTGTCCTTAGATTTTCTGAGATACGGACACGAATCAAGGGAGAAGCGAAAATGGCTTAGGATGGAAATCCCTGCGCTAGAAAAAAAATCGTTTCTGAGCACTTGTATTTTTAAACGTATCTGTTGGGAGGAAAAATGATGATTTTAAGTAATCATATTTAATGCTGTTAAAAATGAAATGTAAGATTTAAAATATGAAGAACATCTGTTCCTTGATTTTCTGAGATAAGTACACGAATCAAGGAGGAAACGGAAAAAAGCTTAGGATAAAAATCCCTTCACTAGAGAAAAATCGTTTTTTGAACTACTTTTGCCTCCAAACAGATACTTGTGTTTTTGAATGTATCTGTTTGGAGGCGAAATGACGATTTTAAATAATCAGATTTAAAAATATTAAAAAAAACGAAGAGTATTTAAAATATAAAGAATGCCACTTGTAACAGAAAAAAATCAGTAGTGCTATCCTCTAAATTTTTGGTGCACTTTCGCATAAAACAAACTTCCTTTTAGTTAGTAATCAAAACAATGGTACTTCTTTCAGCTGAAGTTGCGTTTGATGCAAAATCACAAATTAATTATTCAGATATAAGGGCACATGTCGAATTGCATTGATCTAACTCCGTGTGTTTTTGAATTACCTTGTTTACATGAACACAAACAGACAGAAATACAAACATTTCTGTGATAGATTCAGCTCAAAATTTGAAAAAAAAAACTACAATTTTTATATAAAAACCACATATAAGATGTTGGGAAATTGCTTGTTAGTGCGTTCACATACCAAGGGACATACAGACAGACAATGGACGGATTTTTTTAAAAATTTCCCACTTTTTTTCATTTACCGTGTAAAGACCACATACTAAATTTCATCTTTCTAGTTATGTTTTTTAGTTATCGTTTTCGCAATAACGCAGACAAAGTGATACAATGACAAAAATTGTATTTTCGGGATGATAAATGTCTAAAACGGGAACATTAATTATAACTTCCAAATTAAATTTTTCGGTTATTACAATTTTTTCCTTCTAAGAAAATAACAAAAAATCAATATAATATATATGTATTTCAAAGCAATGTCAATTGAATAATTTAACCACACCTTGGATAATGTAATAAACCATTAGCGAGGCAAAAAATGTTTAAAATATAAAAAAATTTCTACCACCTGTTTTTTTCTAATCGATTATTCGTCATACATTGTAATGTATTCGCTATTTCCTGTTTACTGTCATTAAAATGAAAAAAAGTCGGTTGTTAGCTAAATAAAGCTGACATTCTGTTTAGGATTTGAATCAGATGCTAAAAAGATAATATTCAACAAACAATCTGAGAGATAACGGTCTTTTCGTCGTTGTTGCTTTTGTTCTAAAATGCTTTTCGGCTGAAATTTTCATAATAAAACCCATTCGGCAATGAATTATGGAACAGTTTTGACGATGCAAGAAGCTAAAATTATATCAGATCTAACCCAATAAAGCATATCTTTGAGTAAGAACGACGTTATTTAACTGGAACAGCTGAAAGATCCCGGTAGGATGATTATTTGGCTTAGAAGTAGATTTTTGATTTGATTTTTTTATATAAATATTTATGATGGATCTATTTTATTCTTTATAGTTGATATTCCGTTTGTGTCAGCTCAATTGGACTTGCGTGTGTGAAGAATTGTCGTAGACGCAATTCAAGTTGGTTTTCTGTAATAAATCTATTCGGAGATATGGTATGACAGCTTCGGAACGAAGTTTTATTTATTATCTTCCCAAACTGTCGAATGAATCGCTTTTCAAATGTATATGCCAATCAGGTTCGCTTAAACTGTTAAAACTCAATTTTAGTTTGAAGTATAAAATATTACTCATTTCTAAATTTATCAATAAAATAAAACCAATCATAACATTAAAAAGAAATTGGGGAAAGAAAATAACTGCTTTATGTTGCTTTAAGCAATAAAGTTAACTATAAAAAAGATTAAACATAATTTTTATTAAAATTATATTGAGATAATAAGCTTGAGACATATCATAAAATATTCCTTAACTAAGATACAACAAACAGATTCACATAATGATTTGCAAAGATCATTTTTTTAAAACAATAAGGATAGAGAGATTTACTAGGATAATGTTGAAAACCTACAAGTTGAAAAAACCCATTTTCAGTGTTAAACAGCAAAGATAAAATCGCTTAAGTTCTTTTTGACATGCTGCCAACACGTCAGAATGTTAGCCTCTAAAAGAATACTTCCAAACAAATCCCATTAAGTCAAATAGATTAATGTGTCAGAATAAAATAAATATTTTTATTTAAAGTGAGCTAAACATTTATTATTTTTTAACTTCTTTTTAAGTCAATGCTTCTTCAAATGTTGCTAATTTTTATTTTTTATACCGGTGAAAGCCGGTAAAAATGGTAGAAAATACCTTGGAATCTTTATTATTCCTTTTTTTAAAAGTTCCCTGGTTTAAATATTACAGAAAAACCAGGAAAAGACTATACTGGTACGTGGAAAAGAAATAATGGGTCTGAGAATTTAATGATTAAATTAATAATTTTTTAATTGTTAAAGCTAGCATTTCAGTGCTCCAAAAAAATGCTCCAAAAAATAGAAATATTTTCCTTCATATAGAGCGTTTTCTTTTCATATCAGCAAACATGACTGACTTTAAAATAATAATTTCAGACAACTGAAGAGTTCGATATCATCTTGCTATTTTAAAAATAAAGCTTAATCCGTGAGCACACGATATTTCTGCAAATGCGAAAAAGATGAAAAGGTCAATGTTAACGTTTTGGCAAACGATAGATACGAAAAAATGAGCGCATTCTTAACCTTTGAATTGAAAAGAAAGAAACGAACCTGTATGTTTTAATTGAAGATTGATAAATCATTCAAGTACAGTAAGACCCCGCTTAACGCTGTTTCGTTTAGCGCTGTTTCGGTTTAGAGCTCTTTTATTTCAACCCAGGGATTCCACGAAATCACTCGCAGCATACGGGGATTCCCCGAAATATTATACAGCGATAGGTTTCAAATACATATCCGAAAGAGTGTACTTGTATTTCTTGTTTGGTGCGGTATTGTACAGACATATTTTTATTATTGAAAAGATTTGTTGACATTATTGTAAGTAGGTATTAATTTACATATTTAATACTATATTACAGTGTCAAATATTTTGATCTTCAGTTTTTTTACTGTGGGGGATAATGGAAAAGAAAAGAAAGCAACCAGAAAAAGCATTTCACTCAAAACTAAAATGGAAGTCATTAGAAGATTAGATTCTGGTGATCGTCTAACTCTAATTAGTGCTTCATTGAATTTGCCAACTTCAACAATAAGGACCATCATGAAGAATAAAGAAAAAATACTGTCATCGGATACTGCAACTACGTCAAGCTCTGCAACTAGAATTACCCGTTCTAGAAATAATATCATAGAGGAAATGGAAAAACGACTGTCTATATGGATTAACGACGAAATTGACCGCAATATGCCATTAAGTCAATCTATCATAATGGGAAAAGCCAGAAGAATTTTTAATTACATTCAGGCTGAGACAATTGACAAAAGTGAAACTTTCGTTGCTAGTCGAGAATGGTTTAATAGATTTAAACATCGAAATAACCTTCACAACATAAAGATTACAGGAGAAGCAGCAAGTGGTGATACAAAAGCGGCGGCTGAATTTCCAGCGATATTAAAAAAAATAATTGAAGAAGGAAACTATCCTCCAGAATTGGTTTTTAATGTTGATGAAACAGGCTTGTTTTGGAAAAGAATGCCGAAACGAACATTTCTATCCCGTGAAGAGAAACGGGCACCAGGATTTAAAGTTGCAAAAGATCGCTTAACCCTTCTACTAGGTGGTAACGCAAGCGGAGATTTTAAATTAAACCCATTACTAATTTACCATTCCAAAAACCAAGAGGGATGAAAGGCATATCTAAATCAACTTTACCTGTAATTTGGGAGTCTAATAAAAAATCATGGATAACTGCGAAAATTTTCCAGGATTGGTTCACTGATCGTTTCTGCGCGTCTGTTAAACGTTATTGCGAAATTAAAAAAACTTGAACAAAAAGCACTTCTGTTAATTGATAATGCTCCAAGCCACCCAACAAATTTATCAGACTTAACAACATGCATTCCAGTCGAAGTGGTTTTCTTGCCGCCTAACACAACTGCCTTAATTCAACCAATGGACCAAGACGTTATATCAAATTTTAAGGCTTATTACTCGCGGCGAACCTTTAAGCAAATGTTTGAAAACACAGACGGAGAAGAGAACCAGTCCATAAGAGAATTTTGGAAAAACTACAACATCGTGGATGCTGTAGAAAACATAGGCCTTTCTTGGAATGAGGTAACAGAAAGATCTTTGAAAGGAGTATGGAAGAATATTTGGCCGGATTTAAGTAAGAGCGCTGACGTTGGACACTCTGTCGATGTGGATGAAATAGTGGAAGAGATAGTGAAATTAACGAAGCAAACCAGTTTTGAAGGGATAAATGTGGAAGATGTCGAAGAAATAATTCAAGACGCAGAGGCTAATCTTTCTAATGATGAGCTCAAGGAATTAACTGAACAAGAAGAAAACAAAAATGTTGACAGCAGTGATTCAGAAGAAGAGCAAAAAGAACTTTCGATTGCGTTTGTAAAAAGGAGTTTGTCTACCATAACTGAAATAATGGATCAATTCATTGAAAATGATCCGAATTTTGACAGGAGCTCAAAAGTAAGGCGTGGTGTTAGAGATGCTCCATCCGTTTATGAAGAACTTTTAAGAGAACAACGCAAAAGAAAAAGGCAAACAGTATTAGATGCTTTTGTCATAAAAAGGCAGAACACTGAAAACGCGGAAGGCTAACTAAATATGACTGACTTAGAAATTTATTTGTTTTTTTAAGAATATTCTTTTTGTTATTTATATTTTGTTTTTATTTTTGCAAGAAATAATAATGTAGTATTAATTTGGGCTTTAAGAAATAAATGTTTGGTTTTATTTTTATTAAAAAACATACTTTTTAAATTTAATACCTAACCAATTTCCTAGCCATCTTCCCCTAACCCCAATATTTACATGTAAAGATAGCCTTCGTTTAGCGCTGTTTCGCATTACGCTCTACTTTGATGGAACGTATCCCCCGCGTTAAGCGGGGTCTTACTGTAAGCGAAATATAAGTTTTTATAGTAGATGATTACTGCTCAAATGATATGGAATGTGTTAGACAATAAATTATAGTTTTTTTTTCATCTACATTAGTTTAAAAGTTATAGTTTGCATGATACCATATGATAATAATGATTGGATTCAGTAGTTTTTTACGTTAGAATTCAAGCATTGAATGGAAAAGTACAGGTTTAATAGCCAAAAAATTACCAATATTAATGATGATGAAGTAAACTTTAAAAATGCAAGTTCGTTTTAATATAGAGAGGAAATGACGGAAAATTTGAGTTATTTTCAAATTTAATTTTTCAGCTCGAAAAGTTAACGCTTCATATTTTAATTGTTTAAAAATATCATGACATTTTTCTTAAAAACTAAGATGTTTTTTTAATTTTTTTCCCTTAATTGTTAATTTTTAACATAGCGATATAGTTCTTCGGTTAAACCTTTCTCATATATTTAAATTTTAAATATTTAATTAAAATATATTTTTTAATAATATTTAAACTTTTTAACTAAATAATATTTAAATTAAAATATATTTCATTATTATTGCATTCTTTTCAGTCTGAGGTTTATAATTTTTTTAAAGAGATTTGTTATTCTTAGGATTTAAAAACTTTTGCATGCACAGTTTGACGATACATTATAATTTACATGCAGCCAAAATCAAACTGTTCCATAAAGTAAAATTTTCATAACATAAACTTTTCTCAACGGGAATGTGTCACTTGCGCTCAGTCTCATTAACGCTAACCCATTAGAGGGTGTCATTTGCGCTCACATGGTAGGTTTACTGCAATTTAATCACCTTTGGCAGGAAAACTTGGCGTGCATCTAGAGGGGCTAAAGATAATGCACGTTTCTCGCATTGATAAGATTAAGTGACATAATTAAAGGGTCCTTATCTCCGAAATATTCGATTTTTTTCTCACTGTAAAACAGTAAAATTTTCTTTAAGAACGCTGGATACATTTTTAATAGTTTTTTTTAGATTAGGGGTTAGATTAAATTTAGATGAAAAAGGGACAGCAAAAAAATATATAAATCTAGCTCAGGGATGCACAACCTTTTCAGGATAAGGGGCCAAAATATGAAAAGAGATCAAGGCGAGGGCCAAAAAAGCACATGAATGCTAAAAAATATTAAAAACGCGAAAACATTGGAGTTTATTTTTATGGCAATACGCATGAATTACAATTATTACTTTACTTATTTTATTCATGCACACATTATGCAATAAATAAATGAATAAAACACAAACATTATAGCTACGATTACCTAAACCTAAAAAAAAGAGATTCCTGCTAAAAAGGGCGCAAACTTGAAATAGAATAACAGAGGAAAACTTTTTGGTAATTATACAGAGAACGCAATTTAAATTTTGAGAAAAAAATTAATAATCGAAATTAGTAAAAATAATGAATTTATTTAAGGTTATTGATTTTATGTTGGGCTTAATATTAGTTGTAGCAATGCGTAGAACAGCAGAAAGATTCTCATCTCATTCTTAATTTTGATTTGTTTAAATTCATTAGTGAGAAAATTTGCTCACAAATGTAAGTGCTTTTAAGAAAGTTGCACATGCAGCTGCATTTTTCTTTAAGCATAAAAATTCCTATATCAAATCTTCATAAAATTCTAATATCGGTTTACCTTTGAACTAATTTTTGAAAAAAATCGGACTTCTATAATTCAATTTAGGGTAACTGCATACTCTCATCCACTAGATTAACATCAACAGAAAATGGAGAAGAAAATTCATCAAATTTCGTTTGGCACTTTTCAAAATCTGAAAACCGATCATCAAATGCTTTATGAAAGATTTGAATTGGATCCTCATACTGCATTTTCATGTGTGGAAATTTTTCACGTTCGCGAGCTTCTCCTATACGAAAATCGTACTCGCCGTTAGCCATGAAGGGAACAAACTGAAAAGCTTCGTAATAAAAAGTAAATAAACTTAATGAACAACTGTTAATTCTTTATTCTGATGCAGAACCGTTTTCTTTTCAGATTTTTATCCTTTTTAATTTGAAAAAAGACTCATTTCATTTTAAATTGGTCATATTTTATTAACAACATTCGCGGGCCAACTTCGAAGGCTATGCGGGCCAATTTTGGCCCGCGGTGCATAGGTTGTGCATCCCTGATCTAGATGATAGAATAAACCGAACAGTAGAAAAATATTCTTTTGACAAGGACTTAAAGAGCTGCCTTGTAACTCTTGCTAATATAACAAAATTGTTATAAAATTATTTTAAAGCAATGATTAATAAAATTTTATTTGAAATTTTTTTAAATAATGCTAATAATAATCAAAAAATAATTCAATAATAGTTGAAAAATAATTTTTAGTAATAAAATAGAATTGAAAAAACCAAGCAAGTGTAAACTTGAAGAAATAAAATGCTTTTAGGTAATATGAATATTTTTTCATGCATTGGTTACTCTTTCTTACTTTTTTTGCATATATTAATCTTTCTACTTACCATCAATGGTTAAAATTGTATTTAAGTTGCAGTGTGAAAGAGAATATTTAGTGTATTTTAAAAACTGTTGAATTGAAATAATTTATTTAATTTGTGTTATATATTTGAATAATAGCATTTTATTAATACGCTATTTATATATACTTACAAGTTTTTTTATTGATGCATTGAATAACCACTTTACAATGTTGAAGTATTTCAAAGAAATTTTTAAAACGCACATGTCTGCTGCTAAATAATTTTATCTAATTATCTTAAAGATCATGATGAAACTAAAGGCAAACGCATTTCCTTAATACTTATTACTAACACTTATTTGCTATCACATTTGATAAGATATTATGCTTCAAAGATTTTAAATTATTCATCCATGAAATTATAATATTTATTTCCTTGTAAATTATAAATTTAAACAGCAGTTATGCTTTTAAAAATCCTTCTTAAAATAGTAGAATATTTCAGTTGGGGAAAAGACTCCTTATATAGAGAACATCAAATAAATTGAATAATTATATAACAATTTATGTAATTTGAATAAAATTGTCTTAAATTATTTTAAAAAATATCCTGGAATCGTATTAATTAAAGGGCATAAAAATTTGTTCCAAATTAACTCCTTCGACACGTATTCAGAATTGCATTATAACAATTATTAATAACACTTGCGCATATGTGATAGGGTTCATGTGATATAAGGACTGACTTTTTGAATTAATCAGCAAAGATTTATCAAATATCCACTGATAAAGTTAATTCATTTCTTAGTTTAGATATAAGTCTTGGTATTTAAGACCAGGGATAATGATTTCCCGCCCTCTTTTGTACACTTAGCTTTCGTGAATTCCGTTGTGTCGTTCTGTGTTGTGCACGTCGCCTTCGCTTGTAAATAATGCCTGCTCCCGTGATGGAATAAAAAGAACTAAAAATTCAACCTGTATTCTCCATGATTTCGGCCACGACTCTGCTATTTATTCTCAGCAAATCATTTAAATGAGTTTTTTCATTTAATATATATATTATATATATATATATATATATATGCTAAATTACCTACCCTTTTTAATGAAATTTTGTAATTGGAAGTATGTCTGGAAGCAGGATTTAAAAAAGAAAAACTTATTCCTAAGTGCAACGATGTAATGCTTTTTAGAAAAAAAAAGTGACTTCAGAAACCTTTCTTTCATAACTATGAAATTAGTCTTATCTTACACCTTAATATTCAAACATTTGCTATTGTAATTTCACTTTCGGTTACAATAAAAGTTAAATTTACATGAATTTATACTTTTGGCAAGAAATTCAGAGATGAAAAAAGAAGGATAAAAAAGGAAGGAATAAAATATAAAGTAACATATTTGATTTCTTGCTTTCTTTCATGCTTAGATCTAGGATAGATTTAAAATTGGTATTAAGTCCCTGCTGCTACCACTTTTAAAAAAATTAGACAGAAATTTACTACTTTATTACCTGCGAATAGAACTTTAGCACATGATGCTGTATCTGAGAATCAAGCGCTTTAATGTAGTACGTGTAGATGCTGCATTTAGATATCGTTTGTGGTACATTAGATTATGTATAGTTAAATCTGACAGTAAATGAGCTAGGAAATGAAGTAATGTATTTCAGATTTGAAGGAATTTCAGTAATTATCAACACTTTCGATTTGAAAATATGCTTTTCTCCCCTTGAGAATTAACCAGCAGCTGTTTTTTTTTTTTTTTAATTTTAAATATGATTCTTATAATTTATTATAGCCGAAGTGCTTATTATTTTGCAAAAAAATATAACTTATTTGAACAACTTTAATGTAAAAAAGTACATTAGCTCATTTCAAGTATCCGTTTGTAGAATATATATACATAAAAGTATACATACATATTGAAAGAACTAAACATTATTGATATCCATTTAAATTTGAATAAAAAACACTTTTTATGTTTTTTTTTATTTTGTTAAATAAAATTAAACTTTAAGACATAAAAAGACCTAAAGACCTAAAACTAAAAAATATAGTTCACTTTGATTGATTAAATTTGTATTAAGTGCATCAAAACTATAATTTTTATAAATGTCTTCAGTGTAGGAAAATTATGAACATATTCCTTTATAGTAAATTTTTAAAGCAAATTTCGCTCACTCTACTTATTACTTTTATCAATCGTTGGAACGCGGTAACGGTCATTAGCATTTTTCCCACGGCAGCCTTTTAACGTTATCAGAGATATGGAGTGTCATTCTCACTGTGACGATGATTGATTATCATATGGCGCACATTGTAAAATCGCCAAATTTTACATACAAAGATAAAAGTTATAATGTGGTACCCTTTTTAAGGCTTGAGCGCAAATGACACCCTCTAATGAGTTAGCTCAAATGGGATTGAGCGCAAATGACACAGAACCTTCTCAACAGTATAATTTATTGCATTAATTTCCCCAAAATAATTTTAAAACACGCTTTGTTTCACCTCATTATGCATACAAGATATATATGGGAAAAACATTTTTCAAATGTATAATTATCAGAGATAAAATTATTCACATTTTTGCTTTCAAGCGTATACAAATTTGATCAGTTTATAAACACTAAGTTCATACATTGTTATGCTTCTGCACATTACAGATAATGTGTAACTGTACCAAAACATCTATATTATTAGATGATACTCTACTATAACTAAGTGATAGCAAAGAAAGCAGCATATTAACAAGATATATGTCTCGAATATCAAGAGTCATTTGTGGCAATGAACGCGTTAAAATGAGAAAAATTCCAAGAACTTAATTCATCTGAAAAATAAAAAGTAATGCGCATTTGAAAAAGTATTTTAGGTTATTTCATAGCGCACTTAGACTTGTCAAAACTAAATAAGGCAAAGAACGCTTCGCTTTAGACATAAAACACAATATTTTCAAAACGTATTAATTTTATATGACACACAACGTAATAAAAAGATACTAGAATAAAGTTAAAAATAACTGTCATGAGTAAAAATATTTACGATGGTTATCACATAAAACATGACAGAATTCCGTTTGTTTTCATTCATTCATGAAAACCACGAGGTTTTGTTTATACTCATCACCTGATTCAGATGATTTTAAGACGGATTTATATTATTTGATTCCTTTACTAAAAAGCATCTGTTTATTAAACTTGTTCTTTCCAATGTTAAAAAAAGGTTAAAATGAAATCTGCTATATATATTTCAATGTATCACGTCAGAACATAATTCCTCGAACGGCCAGGTACCACGTACTCGTGCAAATTAAATTATATTTTTATTCATTTTAATTGTTTCATTGAATTAGTAACTTTAGTATCGGAAACGAACCAAAAAACTTTGTCCCGCATTGATTGTTAAAAAAATATCCCATTTCTTATTTATTTCACTTCATATAATCACGTGCTCAAAATCACATTTTTCTAGGTTTTATTTGCTGTAGTCAATAAATTATTTTTTTAAATTATAGCTTTTGTAAATGTACTGGCAACACGTTATTAAAAAACTGATTATTTTTTTTTGAGATGCTAGCGCAGATAATAAAATTTCTATTTTTCGCCTACGGATTTTTGTTGGCGCCAAAAACCTCATCCCAAAAACAACATCACGTTCTGACATGATAAAAAAATATATCAAAAAGTTATAATTTATTTTTCTAAAATAACAAAACAAATTTTCAGCCCATGCATTGATTTTGAATCGTAGCTGTAAACAAGTATATTTTTGAATTGATAAGCTTGTAAATTATGGCAAATTCAAATACGGAATCTATGAATTATAATACATTTTGTCAGATAAAGAAGACAGTTAAGTAGTTTCTTAAGTGCCGAGTTCATCTCATTAACAATCGCTCCTTCATTTTTTACGCTTAGATGATCTCGAGTTACTTAATGATATCATCTCTTCGATTAGTTATGCATTATCTGTCCAGTGACATACGCATAGAGTACTCAGTTCTGAATGAGACAGCAGGGTCTATTGTTATAGCTAATCCATTCCTTTGCCGTCAGAAATAACGAGTGACAACAGAGGAGTTACCGCAGAAAATAACCGTGTTCGAAAGTCACGTAACGTATTTGTAAGTTCGGGCGCTATGACTAACTACGAACGCCATCCAAAAATCTGTCTCAAGGTTAGGGAAGGTCACACTTCACCTGCGACGAAAGAGATAAGAGGTGAGAGGAGAGAAAGTGGACGATTCAATTCTAACGGAAGCTTCAACCCTTCAGGGATTGTTTGGAAGGATACGAAAATAAAGTAAGGAAACAGACGTCAATCCGTCTGGAAAGGATGTCTTTTCGAAAGCGGACAGACTTTTGGCACTATATTGAATTTTATTTTGTTCGTTTAACTCGGTGAAAGTGCCTTGAAAAATCGTTGCACCTGAAAAAAAGTATCGCAGTAAAATGACAGAAAAAAAAAGAGACAATGGCAATTAAAAGGAGATGTGTGTTTTTACTTACGTAATTTGCTTATTTAATATTATTTAAGGAAGATATTAGCGTGGTGTGGTATTTTAAAACACATTTTAAAACAAAAATCACATACGTCTAAAAAACCTGGATCGAACTAATAAAAGCAACAAAAAGAACATTGAAAAAAATTCGAATCTCATTTTATTAATAAATAACATTCAGAAATAGTTCTGTTTGAATCTAACAAAATCTGCTATATTTAGTAAAAAAGAAATCGATATTTTTTCTGTCTATTAACCGGTCAAATAATCGGTTATTATATTACTTGAATAATTTTTAAAAAGTAATTTTAGAGTAAAAAATATTATTCAAGTAACTTTAAATATTTTTTCTAACTTTGAGTGAACCCAGAATGATTTATTTTGCATTTATAATAAAAATCAAAATTAGCTATGATAATGTTTATGCAGTATGGCGGAATCGAATAATAAACAAAATTCATTAATAATAATAATAAAATGGTAGACAGTTAGAAAATCTAGTTGCATCAGCAGGTGGTACATGTTTCAATTTATATTGATTGGCGTTGTGGTTAAGTGGTGTGGTTTTTTCCTTTCCTAACATCGTCACTGTTACATCAAAATGTTGAAGGTCAAATTTGTAGACTACTTTATTGAATCAAAACTCTCGTATCGATTAATTATATATGTTCACAAATTTTTGCATGTGATAAGTGAGTGTTGGAAGATTGTCATAAGGTAAATAGTTAAAGATATTACTCTTTTTCCCTCTTTATTCTTTTCTCGTCCTTATATCGTCATTGTTATATCAAAATGTCGAAAGTTAAATTTGTCATCTTTTATTGAATCAAAACTCTCGTATCGATTAATTATATATATGTTCACAAATTTTTGTATGTGATGAGTGTTGGAAGATTGTCATAAGGTAAGTAGTTAAAGCTATTACCACAAAATTTTCTGTCTTTTTCAGTCTGGCGGTATTTGACTTACGACATTTTGATACAGCAGCGACAATATTTAATTTTATGAACTAATATTCATAGTCTAATATATCGGTTCCGTGAAAGCCCTTAATATTAGAACCTAGGTAATATTACTTGCCAGTCAAACTGAAAATATTGCATTCACTTAATAGTATTAATAAGCGCTT
Organism: Argiope argentata; assembly: GCA_026289955.1. Lineage (NCBI taxonomy): Eukaryota > Metazoa > Arthropoda > Arachnida > Araneae > Araneidae > Argiope > Argiope argentata. Next base: position 9,173,175 of record JAOUZG010012691.1, read on the forward strand.
ATTAATAAATAATAATGTTTTTTTAAATGCGTGAAGTAAAGCATTATTAGTCAAGGTAATTTTGTTTTTGTTTTTAAGGGATTAAAATCCAAAACATCAATATACTAATTCTAGTCGTGTAATTAGATTTAGTTTTAGAACTGTCACCGTAACCTTGTGACAGAGTTTCCGCTTCGGGAATGGAAGGTCGTAGATTCTAGCCCCGATTCCGGTGAAATCCTGATGAGTATACGGAGCAAGTGGATGTTAAATGCATCATCAAACGTCCTTCGAAGTTGCAATGAGAATGTTTGAATAAAGAGGTGCCAGCTCAGGTTTCGTTCTTGGTATCTGATCAGGGTTTAAAATTATTTACAATTCACGCCAAATAGTCACGTATAATTTCAAAACTAGGATCAAATTAAATTAAACTAAACATAAACGAAAAATATTCTCCTATATTATAGGGGGGCAGTTAGGTTATAAATCTTAAAATAATTTATTATAATACATTGCTTATACATTAAGAACATATGGATTGGTTTACAGATTATGAACAATATCAGTTTATTTTTAATCTTTTGGGAGGAAAGAAAAATATATATCCGTATTTTTCCACTTATTACTTGTGCATTAAATTATTTTGGCATACAAGCAGGATCGTTCATAAATATTAGAGCAGGTGGATTTCTGAATAGGCAGCTAACTAGGCTTACCGGCTGAAGGTGGCCACAAAAAAAATGCTCATAAATTAGTTTTCAAATAAATAAATTTGTAAAAAATATAAGTCTCTAAAATTGTAGGATTACATTGCGTGTTCCAATTGAATTATTAAAATATTTATTAAATAAATTAAATTATAGTAAATTTCACTCATTTATAACAAATAGAAAAAATTAATTATTCGTTTTCCTGATTATGCTATATTCAATTTCACAAGTTTAGTAAAACAGTAACTTTTAATGCTGTATTTGCTTAAATTACACAACTTTAATGATATATAAATTTTTAATTACATTTTAATTTATAACCTATCATAATTAAATTAAATTTACTTTAATTATAATCCTTAATAATTAATTATTTTATTTGTAAGTATGGAAATCATTGAAAATTTATCATGGTTGATTTTTTTAAGTATTTTATTATTTTAGTAACTTTTTTCATAACGAACACAATGGAATAATCAATAAATAAACCATGTGTATTTTCACAAAGTTTCTTAAATTAAAAAAAATAAAATAAAATTAATCATTCACGTTTTGATTAAGTTAAATATGTGTTCAAATGGGAATCTATATTTAATATTTATTAAAAGAAGACCTTCATAACACACACGACCTGGGGCTAAAAATATTTAAATTCACAAAATTTCCAAATTTAACCGTGATGAAACATAAACAAAATGAGAACTGTAGACAATCTATATGGTGAATTATAAATTGTTTATTTAAAATGCTTTAGAGTCAAAATAAAAGACAAAATTGAAAGTAATATCAAATATAATTGCAGATGCATCGATTTCTTTATGTACAGGGTGCTAATATTTATTGTAGTCCAACTATTTATTTCTAAGAGATAAACATGTAGTTCAAATTGGTATCAATCATAGTGCTGTAGTTGAAAATTTATATTAGTAAATTTCTTTTCTTTTTTTTAAGAACAAAAAAAATTTTTTTTGTCTTTTTTTTATGTTAGTTTAGCGTAAAGCTTTTTTTTTCAACCATCTTTCTTTGCATTCATCAGACATCGTACATCATTCATACTGAATTATTTTACTGTCAAGAGATAAGCGCTTCTAAAAAAGCATGGATTACTTCAACAAGGAAAGCGTTTACATCATTCAAAATGATGAATTATGAATAATTACGAATGAATCTAACTTGCTGAAATCGGACTTTTAAGCTCGTAAACCACGACCATCACGAATCTTTGCCAGTAATTACTTTTGTTACATTAGAGTAATCTCACGCATGCAAGTGTAATTTTGGAATTTGGAAATGAGATTATTTATCTGTATCGTGTTTTAGAAGCATGTAACTGAAAATATCTCCAACTGACAACCTTTAAACCTTTTTTTTAGTTCGTTTCTTTTTGTTCAAGTCAGCGATTTTCAGTCACTGAGATGAGCAACCTTCAGAGGAAATTGGAGGAAATAAGTCATGAATAAGTAAAAGGAAATAAAGTCCTGGAGAGGAAATAAAGCCTTCGAAAGGAAATAAAGTCGTGAATTAAAAAAAAGAGAGAAATAAATCGAAAATATTAATTACAAGAGACAAATGCGTTTTATTGACACAAAGTAAATCGCTACAGCAAAAACTCAGTAAATGAATGCTAAGTAAATCACTACTGCAAAAACTCTGTAAATGAATGGAATGTAAATCACTACTGCAAAAACTCTGTAAATGAATGCAATGTAAATCACTACTGCAAAAACTCTGTAAATGAATGTAAATGTCACACATTGTTTTGCTTTTCTTTATTTAAAACTAGCTAATTTTAGCAATCAAATTGTTCGCCAGGAATATTGGTTGTATTTAATTTCACCTAAATCCTTTGATGTTATATAACGTCCATGATTCAGTAAAATTTTTATACAATAAACTAATGTCATTTTAATAGTCTTGCGGATATTCTGCTTATTACGTACATAAACTTTTCTTATGAGTCTATCCACACGACATCTCAGTGTTATTAAAAACGGAATTGTCCTGCTCATTTCTCTTCTAATTTTCCAGTATTTTAAATTCACTTTTTAATCAATATTGTAAATTACATAGATATTAACCAGATTCCTTCTTCTTTAGCTTTCAATGATGGCATAAAATAAATGGTTAAATATTTAATGAAACAAAGAAAACTGTTATAATTTCAGGTCCACAATGTTGTCCTATTCTTGGAAAATAGGTTATTCTTCTTCTAGATTCTTTTCTTTAATTTCCCATAAAAATACAATATATTTATATAAAGTAAACAAAGACAAGTACTTCCAGATTAATATGCTCTACAATTTTTTGATTTTGCAGTCAAAAATACTATTTTTGAAATTTTAATACAAATTTTGTTAGAAATACGTCCAGATCGTATGATTCACGTCATTTTGATAGTAGATAGAAGCTAAAGAGATAGAACGCTTGCAAGAAATGTTGGGCTAATGATCACTGTGTAGAGAATAGTAGTTTTTATTGCATGTTAATTTATCTTTAAACAAAAAAGACTTAAAATACTGGATATGAATATATCAAAAATAAAGAATTTAATAACTGAATTACTCGTTTAAAGTTTTAAACTTATATATATTTGGGGTTTTTAAACTTTTTCGATTCTTTTTAATCTTGATAGCTCCATATCCCCAAGGCACCCTCAAACAGGTACGTTTTGTAAAATTGTCAATGATTTTTAATCTTTTAAATAAAATAAAATAACCTCACTTAAAAGTTTATAAAACGAATTGTTATTTAATATAATAATGAGTGAGATCAATGAGTCTCCTGATGAAAAAAAAATGTTTCGTTTAAATTGAAATGTTGTCTTTTTACACTTTATACGATCAGATAATGAAATAATACTTTCACCCACGTAATTGGTTGCAGAACAGAAGAATCAAAGTTGGATTGAAATTATTCTCTGGCTCTGGCGATGATTTTTAAACGTTTAAATAAAATAAAATAATCTCACTTAAAAGTTTATAAAACGAATTGTCATTTAATATAATAATCAGCGAGATTGATAGCTTTCTGGTAAAAGAAAAATGTTTCGTTTAAATTGAAATGTTTTCTTTTTATACTTATACGATCGGATAATGAAAGAATACTTTCACCCACGTAATTGATTGCAGAACAGAAGAATCACAGTTGGATCGAAATTTTTCTCCGGCTCTGGCGATGATTTTTAAATGTTTTAATAGAATAAAATAATCTCACTTAAAAGATTATAAAACGAATATAATATAATTAGCGCGATGGATGAACTTTCTGGTGAAAGAAAACTGTTTCTTTTAAATAGAAATGTTGTCTTTTAAAACTTTATACGATCGGATAATGAAAGAATACTTTCACCCACGTAATTGGTTGGAAAACAGAAGAATCAAAATGGAGTTGAATTTATTCACCGGCTCTGGCGATGATTTTTAATCCTTTAAACTAAATAAAATAACCTCACTTAAAAGTTTATGAAAAGAATTGTTATTTAATATAATAATCAGTGGCATAGATGAGCCTCCTGATGAAAGAAAAATGTTTGGTTAAAATTCAAATGTCTTTTTATTCTTCATACGATCGGATAATGAAAGAGTACTCTTCCCCACTTGATTGGTTGCAGAACAGAAGATTCACAGTGGGATTGAAATTATTCTCCGGCTCTGCCTAATAGGAGAGTAACTGAGACGAGTGCATTATATAAAAGGGGGAAGAGTATGAAATAGAGAGCATGAGGCGAAGAAATAAAACGGTTGTAATAAATACGGTGAGAGTGACATTTCCTTACGTATTAAATGGACTCGTCTGATATTACATGAAGCTTAACTTCTCACAGCCTTTTCGTCAGAGTCAGGGAATATTCCAAACAATTAATATTTGTTTCTCAGATTCCATAGTCTAAAACTTTTGTAGGATAAAGGGCACTGGAAATCTGAAATTCGAATCAGCCGCTTTTAGTGTGACAGAATGTTATTCTCAATTACGGAGAAAAAATACATGGTAAAATGAAAGTTAATTAAATATATATATATAATTTCTAACATTGTAAGGAAGATTGTTTCTCTGGAGCTTTGAAGTTCATTCCTTGAAAGCCACTAACTTACATTTATTTAAAATATACTTATTAAATTATATTTATATTACTGCTTACTCCATAAATGTATATTAGAAATATAGCGAGCATGTGCTTTAAAATGTGTTTCACGGTTTCCATAATTTAATGAATGTACCTTAAACAATAAAATATTTTTATAACAGGTTTTTCATAATGATAAAATATAATTCCGTGACTGGACTAGCATTTTCCGTCTTCCTAAAAGTTTTAAGCAGAATTTATTTGTCTGTTGGCAAGACTTTGTTCCATGCGATTTTGGAAGTTATTTTAACGCATCGCAGAACCTTTGTTAAAATTATTTACATTAGCGAACACGGAATGTTAATGGCTTTATACAACTTGTTGCGCAAAAATATACGTAAATCATTTGATTTTCGCATGGCCAAATTTTACCATTAAGCGAAAATTAGAATAGCGCATTTCAAAAATATTATTCCTGGATTGAATTATTAGGCACTTTATTTGACCACATTATTTCTATAAAGGGAATTTATTTACATTTTCATCATTCTTGCACAATTTACTAATGGAAGAAAATTGGATTCATTTTCTTCCTAGCATGATTTCACTTTTGGGCGACTATAATTTAAGTTCGCACATAATTCAAATCGTGTTTAAGGCATTCACGATTTTTTTACTGATAAAAATGAGCCTGTAATATTTATCATCAAGGAAGCTTCAAATTAATGTTATAATAATGATGCTTCCCAGCAGAATATTTAACAACAACAAAAATTCCTACTTGAGATATTGTCTTTTACATTAACATATAAGTGTGCTAAAAAACAAGAACTTTCAGCACAAAATTTTGATCGCCAATATAAATAATTCGGGTCTTTTTCCCATTATATCCTGAATAATTCTTTTCCGGAAATTTTTAAACTGATGCTCACACGACTTCTTTTACAAAACATATAATTATAAGTTTCTCAGTATGTCAGGAATTGGTTCCAAAATTTCACTGAATTCCATCGTGTAATTTTTTTCGCATTTTAGGTAATCGTGATTGGATAATGGAAATATTGTCCTATTTTCGTGCTTTGGTAATAAATAAGTAGAATCACCTTAAAAAGACCTCTGATGAATGATTTTAGGGTATAAAAATCGATACCCTTTCATCTGCTAGTGATGACCGCGCTCTTTTGTAAACGTGCTGCCGGGATTTTTTCAAGGCTGGACTTGGCCAAGGTCTGTCTAGTTACCACAATGGTCTAGGTGGCCTGAATTTTTTCAACATGAAGAAAGCTGTAAGTGCTGCAATTTATTTAAATCATTTTGAGCGTTTTGCTTTCTGTACAACATAGATTTCATGTGCTATGAATGTTCAGCATATGTTATGTCAATAAAGTTATTACTATGAAGTTAGTAAAAAATTGATCAGTTAGAAAAATAAATTGTATAGCAACTTCTTAAACACTGAGTGTTGCTTTTCTTTTGCCAGAATTGTTTGCTTCGATTTTGTGTATTCTTGATTCTTTTCCAGGCTCAAAAGGTTTTTGCTCTTTCCCGATCTCTGAAAAACTGATAAGAAATCTGAGTATAAATTAATTAGAAATAAATAAATGTGAAGAATAAAGAAGTTAATAAAAAAGTGATCAGTTAGAAAAATAAGTTGTATAGCAATTTCTTAAACACTGACTGCTGATTTTCATTTGCCAGAATTGTTTGTTTAGTTTTTGTTTATTCTTGATTCTTTTACAGACACAAAAGGTTTCTATTCTTTTCCAATCTCTGGAAAACTGATAAGAAATCTGAATTTAAATTGATTGGAAATAAATAAATTTGATGGATGAATCGAAATTCAATATAAAATTTTTATTTAGCCAATTTAAAATTGTTTGAATAAAGTTGATTTTTAATAACATTTTTCAATTAAAAATTTCGTAGAGTTTCTCCGGAGGAACTATGAAATTCAATGCTTTTTCAATTTACAATGTGCATCTTTTTGGCTGTTTAAAAAAAATCTTCGATAAAAATTCTTAATGTTTATTAGAGAAATATATTTCAATCTTCACAAACCTTTTTTTCATCTCGCGTTTCGTAGAAATGAAAAATGCATTTTCCCTTATTTTATTCTCTTTCGTTAATTAAATTATTGAATTTACTGTAAAACTTTAAATCCGCAGAGTATGCAATTTAGTTAATTTCAAATACAAGTAATTTTCTTTGACTTGAAAGAGTACTGCGTATTCTTTAAATGGAACATTTTTATTTATTTCTACAATTAATTTCAGATGTATAACCTATAATGGAAATGCCAATTTTCTTTGAAGAAATAAAATTTGACAAATGGCAAATTAATAAGTTCCAAATCTGCAGACTATTTTTTTTCCAATTTTGAAGCATAATTTTGCTGAGGATAAATTCAAAAATCTACGCTAAAAATCAGAATTCGATTATTTTTAGTCACAATTTGATGACAAATTATATAGTTATGTGACCTAATATCAGTTAAAGTTTATAGCTAGCATTTAAATATTTTGAGTAAAATATTGTACTTCGTAATAAAAATTAAAAATTTAAAAAGTGTTTTCAAGTGTTGTTTAGTTTCTCTAGAGTTATGAAAAGTCGAGGCATTGAAGATAAGAGAATCAACTTTTCAATATGCACATACATGCATATAATTTCAAATAAGGAATGCACTAAAAATAATTTCCAAATCTCTCGTACTCCGTCTTCACTGTAATTTTAACACATCAACTGACAGTTACAAAATGTGATTAGAACTAGTAATGTCATAATTTTATTTCTGGTTTAAAGTGATTGATATTTTGTAATATTTATAAAGCAATATACTACTGGATGTGACAACTAAAATATTATATTTTTGTTATTTTATATTGGTGGATATAGCAGTCATTTGAATTTAAGTTGTAGTTAAATCACATATATGAAAATGGCGGTTATAACTGCAATGTCTCTAAATGCTTTAACTTCGGAGATGCCAGGCTTTTAAATTTTCCAACGGAATTTCCCCAATGCTGAGGTTTGCAAATTCTTTCTAAAACTACATAACTTCGACATTCTTTTTCCCACTTTCATTCAATCTTTCTGCTTACTTATTCAATTCACCGTTTTCCTCTCGCAATGGTTTAAGCAAAGAAATCTTAACAAAAGCTGAAAATTGGACTATGTCCATGGGATATTAAAGGATAAAACGCGTTAAGAAAACTAAAGAACTGCTTCTTCAGTTCGAGTTTTACACATATATGTATAGAAAAACCTACATTGTCACGATTATCTCTTTTTCAAAAAATAATAAACAAAATATGTAGTCTAGTTGTTTTTATTTCTGAATATTGTCTATACTGAATTTTAAAAAATTTCCATTATTTATTGTTTTGCTCTTTTCAAAATAATTACTATCAAATTTAACTTCGAATAATATCTGATAAATAATTGCATTCATTTTTGACTAAAAGTGAGTTCAAAGCAACTTTATTAAAACTGAATGTAACTAAACAACTGCTTCTTCAGTACGAGTTTTACACATACATGTATAGAAAAATCTACATTGTCAGGATTATCTCTTTTTCAAAAAATAATTAACAGAATACGTAGTTTAGTTGTTTTTATTACTGAATATTGTCCATAATGAATAAATCAAAAAAATTTCCAATGTTTGATTGTTTTGCTCTTTTCGAAATAATTACTATCAAATTTTTTAGATAATTTCTGATAAAGAATTGCATTTATTTTTGATTAAAAGTGGGCTCAAAGCAATTTTATTAAAACTGAACGTAACAATGAAATGTATGAAATAAGCGATAAAGTTCTGTGCCAGATAAATAAAAATTAAAAATAATACTGAAATATATAAAATAATATATTTAAAAGACAAATTCCGTGTAATTTAAATATTTTCTAGTTTTCTGATTTCATTATAAGGGAATTTTCATACTGTAAACGACGTTTTAAATAAACATAAACTAGAGAAAAAAATATGAGTGAAAAAAGGATATAGTTCTAACCTAATCTAGACCTAACTAATGAGATTCTAATCTCTGAGGCACTATTCATCGAATTGATGAAATACTAGGCTATTAAATAACAATTTTTTATTGATATAACCCCAGTTGTTTCCTTTGTTTGATCATAAATGACCTCTAATCAGAGTAGCGTAATGAGGGCCACTCCGAAAATTTTTCATCCCTAAAATGATCTTTCATCTTTGCCAATCATTTAACGTTTTTCGTTTGTATAATCGCACACAAGACCATCACGATTTTCCAGAAATACGAACTACTGCTCAAACTCTACCATCGGATGCACGCCATCTTGTTGAAAATAACAAATTCGAAGAACTAGTTTTTCTGACATCAAGCTATTAATAATCCATTCCATATCACAAAGGAGCTACACAATTCACAAATAAGTCGTGATAAATTTCATTTAGCAGCTAATTTATTCAAATCTCACAGTAACGTATGCGCACACTAATTATTAAATGAAAATTTTGGATAAAGCATCGATTAGTCTTTTCAGGGATATAATTTATTGAGAGAAATATAACAGCGTAATTACAAGTTTTAGATATCTGCTCTCCCCGTTCTATTAGAACATATATTATATCTTTGATCGAGTTGCAGGTTCGAATACAGGAATTGCCACCGGCAGACCAATTTGTGCCTGATAGGAGTGATTAAGGAGTAGAGTTATAAAGGAGATAATTCCCTTTACTCGAAGCAATTAAATAAACATTATTTATAAAGAAATAAAGAAGAAATAGATAAATTAAACTTCACGACTTGTTTAGAAAAACATTCGTTATTTGCCCGTTTAATGATAATTTTTCTCGGATTAAATTATGTGAATCTCTAGATATCTATTTACATCAAGAAACAGTCGAAATAATATTAGCTTTATTGATGCTGTGAAAAAAATGACCAGTTCTTGAGAACGAATGATACAATATGGATATTTGATATTCAAGTCTATGGAATATCCATATTACATCATTCGAGATTAGAAGCAAACGTAATTTACAAGGACTCCTCATCTTGTTCTTTTATTATATTCAGGGCCGGCCATCTGGGGAAATGCTATTCACAGGGGCTCCGCAATTGAGGGGCCCCAATATGATCAAAAATTAAAATAATGTTCTAAACGGTAATGGCGCATAGAAAGAAGAAAGGAAGAAATTTAATTGAAACAATCGATGAGTTTGGAAATATACCAAGTTTACAGATGTATTACAATTGTAGAGTAAGTGTGTAACATATAAACATAAAGTAGGGGAATTTATGGTTATTTATATCACCTACCAGGTTATAAATTGCATATATTGCTTTGATGATTCATACTAAAAGATGTTTAATATTGATAGAAAATTAGCAGAAAGGAATTAAAAAAATGTTCGAAAACTTTGTAACGTTTTATAATAAAGATGTAGATGGCTAACTAATCCAAATGGTTTTCATACAGGATTTGATTTTGAATGAAAGGGATGTAAATAACGCACAACATATATTAACATTCTAAGTAATAATTACAGTGATTTGTTTCTAAATATATTAACTGCATTAAAACTTTTCTTTACGTTGCCGGTTACTATAAAAAAAGCTGGGTG
>JAOUZG010012691.1:9186583-9196947 GCA_026289955.1 Argiope argentata
GGACCCCAACTAGGCTAAGTCGGGCCCTGTGTATATAAGCGTCATTCAGCGAATTTTTCTAAAAAACAATGAAACAAGGCTCATGTTTATAGTTATTGATATTATTCACATAATTTTCTAAGGACATAAATAAACGCATACGTCTCATATAAAAAATTTTGATTGTCAATTTTAAAAATTCACAATCATAAAACTTCAGGACAATTCATATGGGAATCGGTAAAATTCGAAATCACAAATTTACTGTACAATCTGTATGGGTTTATAAATCTGTATGGGGGAGGGGCTAGGAGATATTATTTTACACATTTTAGTCTGCATTAAAAACATGATATATTAAAAATTTTTTATTCAAATAATTACCTTATGCTTTTTAGTGTTTTGTGTGAAATTTTGCATTCTTTTTTTTAAAACTAACTTCCTGTTGAATGAAAGACTGCGCATGGCCCCATCTGTCGGTAATGAAACTTTTAAGTTAATTGAAAAATTTAATCTCATCAAACGATAGACAAAAAAGAGTTATTATTGCCCTGTTAACCAGTTCTGGGCTACGTTTAAAGTTTCAAGTCTTTCGTTTACCAGGATTCTCAGACAAAGGAAAGAACAATAAAAGCGAGAGTTAATAAAAGCGTGTTAAAATCCTTGCTATTTATTTTCATTTAAAAATTTCAACATTTAACTTAAATTAAAATATATATTTATAAATACTGTTATAATTTTGAAAATTAAAAAGAATGTATTTAGTTTACTAATAAATAATTTTTTCCACATAAATATGAATTACGAAATATGCCCTTCCTTGGATTATTTGAAAGTAGTATTGATTATCATTTGCATTAACAGTGAAATTGAAAATTAAAATAAATTATCTCTACTCAAAATTTCATGATAAAAATGTACCGTTGAAAAAATCTAAAAAGTCAATAAAAATTAAATGTTGTTCAGTGAAGGAATCGAGAATGAAAAATTATCATTGACGATGTAAATCTTTGCGTCTGATACTATTCATTAAATTACCAATAAAATATTCATTTAAAAAAACGATTTATAATACAGAAATCTACAATCATTTAGCATATATATTTGAAAACAATTATCAAGCCGGATTTTAAATCTTTGGAAAAAGGATAAAATTCTCATTAGAATAATGTCTATTTTATCTAAAAATGAGTAGGAGCATCTGTATTATAAAAGCTTTAGAACAATTATTCACAATTTAATCTAATCTGGTAAGTGTCTAAACAAATCTTAGTTATCAGCAGAACACAAAAAGATATTAACTAATGTAAAGCTTTATGCAGTTAATAAGAAAGAGTCAAGTGTTAAAAGCAAGAACTGTGGGCGGCATTTAAACTGTTAAAATGAGGCTAGCTGTATTGACGCAGACTTCGCCTTTTGATTTTTTAATGAAGTTGAATAAAGGTAGGATAGAGCCGATTGCGTGGTAAAAAAGATTATGTTTTTGCTCTGAATTTAAATAGAGAAGTTCCTCTTTTTTTAGTGACACAGAATAGAAACTATTTAATGTTTTTTTTTCTTATTGATAGACAGCTTCGCACATTTTTATGTATTTTTTTATTAAAATGAGTGACAAACAATACGATGAAAACAAGATTAATATTTTAAACAAAAAGTATCAGAACTCTTGTGGGTTTGAAAGAATTCTTCATTAGTTTAAATATCAAACTAGAAATCGATTTATGGTTTATATTAATAAATATATAAATGTTTAAAATATGTAAATATATAATGTTTATATAAATGTTCCTTCCCTATTTCAATTTTACATTGAAAAATATTCTTTTTCTATTTCTTAGCTGACTAAGCGGAAAAGATAATATTATTTATTCTGGTTGTAATCACAAAAGAATAAAGAATGTTGCAATTTATCAAAAATTTGAACTAGCGGACAAGTTAATAGGAAAGGTTATATGTGATCTATTGCATAAAACAAAAGTTTATACCTTCGTCTTAAATTTAAATAGAGATTATCGCCTTTTTCTTTATATAGGATAGTTTTAAGAACTGCTTTCAAAGTTCCTGTTTCTGTCAGGTTCTTTATTATAGGGAAGCAAGAATAATTCAGGAAAGGTTATATTGGTTTTAAACATTTCTTTAACAATCTCAAAATGTTCATGCAATGCAGTATTAACGTTTTTTTCAAAGATTTTCGAACACAGATAGTTGTGACAGAATTTTTTTCATCTATCAGGATAATGATCTGATAAAAAGTCGAAGAAATCATTCTTCTATCAAGATAATAGTGCGATGCTATATATTTATAGAAGTATGATCACTTTACCAATGTTACTGAAAACCTCAGAATTATTAAAGTCAAATATTCGTGCTACCTTTTGAATATTCATTCAAGATCATTCTCACATAAATAAAACCGATGATGAATCGATTTTGGTGTTCAAGTGCTGAGATCGTATTCTTATAAAGAAACTTTTTCAATATAAATTAATTCAAATTACTTTCAATTTATAAATAACGCAGTAATCGAAGAATGTTGGCTCTAAATTCATATTTCCAATCGATGCAATTGATAATAGAAAATACAACTTTGTTTCCTTTTAACGATTCTTATGAATATTTAATTTTTTTATCTGTATTTGGTCAAAAGGTCTCCGTTGCACAGCACGTTTAGAAATAGAATACCAATTTTTATAACAAATGTCCATTTTGTATTCCATTTAAGATTCGTTTATTTTATTCGTTTATTAACTTAAGATTCGTTTATTTTATTCCCTTATTAATTTAAGATTCGTTCATTTTATTCATTTATTAATTTAAGATTCGTTTATTTTATTCCTTTATTAATTTAAGATTCGTTTATTTTATTCCTTTATTAATTTAAGATTCGTTTTATTTATTTTATATTAAATTTCCTGGAAAATGAAAGACACTTTTGAAACTTCCAGAACATAATGAGCCAATATTTGCACAACTTTTGATTTTTAATAGACATTCAAGGAACTCCATTTCTATTCTTTCATTTACCATATTAATGATAAGAAATCCGTCCACACATTTCATCCTTGCATAAATACAAAAGATCGAAGAAAAAGTTGGAGAAAGAACTCACAATTTTCACTAATAGTGCTCATACACGAAAGCAAAAACCAGTCTCATTACCTATTGTTTAATATCACTTGTAGATTTAACTGGTAAAAAGGATTGCACAACGTTCGTATTTACTTCATCCAAAGAATATTTCATTTATTATCTATTCATTGTTCTAAATAACAATCAATGAGTGGTTTAATTATTTAAACTCCATTTTGAAAGAACAAACATTAATTTATTTACAAAATTTTCCAGACAAACCTTCGAAACTTAAGAGTTGTTTTCCTGATGAGATTGCTATGATGAAATTACCTGAATATAATGGATTAATAAAAAAGTATTTGTTTGGACGAAATTTCTTTAAAGTGGTAATCTGTTTATCATTTTATAATATAAATTTTGATCAAAATTGAATTCTTTATAATGATTAAAAAATATTTATATATTCGGCTTGTATTCCAACTAAAAGGAATTTTGCTTATATTTCTGGTAAAGGATAGTTGAATTTTATTCGTAGGTAATCAGCAGAACATTTATTTAAAGTGAATATTGGTTAGAAATAAACTAACCAAAAATTATCAATTCCAATCTTGAAATTATTTAGAACAAAAACTTATTAAAATAGAGTTATCAAAAATAACGAAAGTAAACATAATTAAAGAAATGTTTACCAGTACTTGTGATAATGATTATGCTATTTACTTTTATTCTGAAGTAACAATAAAAGGAAATTAAACGACGGTTTTTAAAAACTTTTTTAGATTTTATGGATGCTTATTTATGAATACTTTAAAGCATTTCTTCACAGAGAGCGGATGATTGTTCATAGTAAAATGTATAATTGAAAATAATTTACTTCAAGATTAAATTTACGTGACTTTTTAGCTGTGTGACAAATACAACGGAGCATAACAGCGCACTTTCTAATGCTGTGTTGTTTTGCCATGACTTTTTCCATCACTTTTTTTCCCTCCTAAACAAACAAAAAAAAAACCTAACATGATGAATTTGACTTGTATCACATGACCGTTTACATTCAGATTTCGTTGATATCTTTCAAAGATGAAAAATCTTTACCGCTTCAAAAAAAATTATATTAATAAAAAATTTTAAAATATTTCAAATTCTTTTTATCCTTGAAGAATAAAAATATATTCTTGCTAAAAAATAATATCTCGAATCAAAATGGTTCTTTTATGTTTAAAGATAAAATAAAAGACTTGAGAAACTTATTTGGTAAATTTCAGAAATATTTACTCGTAAAATTAGGTACAGTCAATGAAAAATTACATCTCTTATAGCCTGCATCACGTAAGATCAGATATTGACTAAATTAAGATCAAGTAATTAAAGGGGAGCGCTGTGTCTTAGGTCACTTAAGATAACTGGGTTAATGGTGTCGTACCGACAGGAATTTGCATAATTATGGAGATAAGGGTTACGTTCATAAATGGATGAGGAGCGACATAAAAGCTTTGAGAGAACATAAAACAAAAAGTAAGAAATTTCATTTGAAATCTATCTGCGTTTTAATAGCAAAAGGCAGACAAACTTAAGTAATTTCAGACAATCTGAAATAACATCAAGACTTCATTTCATCTCTAGATAGTCTTCATATTTTGAAATTCCGGTGCAATTCAGAAAGTTTTTCAGATTTAATTGTCGGCGTCAAGGTTTCAAGTTTTCTTTAAAACCCTTAAATTGTCATTAAAATTTCTTTCGGATGAGATGTCGCATGTTTTATCAAAAAGCATTTCATCACTTTTTTTATTGCACAGTAGGTATTTCCACTACATTTGAAGTGCAAGGTCGATTTTAAACTTTAGATTGTCAAATAAAGATTAAAATGGGGAGAAAAAACTTTTTAAAAAGCAATATTTAAAATGATTGATAATCTGCTTGATAACGTATAGTCAAATAAAAAATTATTTATTTAATGACAAGCCAATTAATTATTTCCGAAGTAACAAAACAGTGCAATAGCTTGAACTTCAACAGACAAAAAATGTATTACAGTTACGTTTTTTTAATAAAAACCAGAGTTACGTTTTCTAAATAAGGATTTTTAGTTTAATTCTTACGTAAAAATAAAGATTTAGAAGTAAAACACGAAGAATTCCCATAATAAAATTATTTATTTAATAACATGGGCATTAATTATTTCCAAAATAAGAAAACAATGCAAATCCTCGTGCTTCAAGACTAAAAATGTGTTAAAATTACTTTTGTTCACTAAAACCCAGATTTACGTTTTCTAAATAGGAATTTTTAATTTAACTTTTTACATAAAAACAAAGATTTCGATGTAAAACACGAAGAATGTTTGCCCTTTAGCAAAGTAAAACTGAACTTCATGCTGTTTTATTGAGCAATTTAAAGTATTAAAAAATTACTTTAAATTTACAATTTTCTATAAAATCTGTTTTTTTATTACAAATTAAATTACTGTATGTTCCATGCTTGGTCAAACTAAAAGATAGTTGTCTACATTGAGTTGAAAATACATCTGAGTATGCAAAGGAAATATCTTAACAGTAAGTTTAACATTATTAACCGAAAACAGATAAAAACATCATGAATTTTATCACCTAGAATATTCAATAGCTAGAAATGCCAAGGCTGATAGAGATAAGATTTTCCACTTTCTAGACTTTTTTTAATAACCCAATAGTAAGTTACCTCATTCACGTTTTTGATCCCAGAAAACCTAAACAGGAATTTCTGCTTAGATAAACATCAATTAATGATGAAACTCTTTTTACATTGTGTTACCTGCATATAATAATATTTCCAACACAAAATTCAGCAGAAAGTAACTTTTTTTGCTGCTATTTAGTTTGATCTTTGAAACCGCCACCACAGTTTAACTTAATACTAGTTAATTATTTTAATTAGTGAAAGTAAGAAAATTACGATGAAAATTATAACCATTGCAGAAATTTTTTAAACTTAGTTTTAATTATGCTAACGTTATTGTTTTGAAACAACACTTTGGCTATTTAAGTAAGGTATGCTTAATTAAATCAATTAAAGATGTTATAATTCAAAAATAAAATTATTTATAATTTTTAAGACCATCAAGCGTTTTACGTGCTCTTATATAAAACGATATAATGCATTTTCAAAATAGAAGACACCATTGAATTAGATAATAGAGAAAAAACCCACCAGTTAAGCAATTAAAAGGGCACACTCTATTCATAAAATAAAATTCGTTAATATTTACTCTCATTTGCAGTACAGTATTTTTTAAATTTTAAACTCAATGTACTACAAATATGTATTTTTAATAATTTGTTTTCTCATAATTGGCATTTTTTATTAATTTGGTAATAAACTGACATTCCTTATCTTGTATCAATAAACAGACAATTGATTAGTAGGTTTGGGATAATCAATTGACCCCGAATTCTCACTGTTTGGATCGATTCAAACTTATCAAATTGCGAAAAATTTGTTCAAACAATGAAATCCTGATTGATTGAAACAGCAGGCTGATCACTGACTGTTAACGATTCTAGTTGTTTCAGCTGCGAGATGCTCGAAAATGACAACTCTCGTTTCCGCATCAGATTGGGATGAAAGTTTGCGATTCTCTCTAAAAATAAACAATGGCATGTTTTCTGTAAATACAAAGCCGAAACGGTTACAACAGCCCTCTTCCTTCAACGCTCATGTGCTGTCAAAATAACGCGTCAAACATTGAATGGCAATCCCCCATTTCAAGTACTTAGGATGTATTTGAACGTCACTCAAAAGTAAATGAGCGTTTAACTCTTGGTGGAAACAATTTGCGTTTATTTGCTGTAGCCTGCTTCTGAGTTGTCTGAGTCTTGCTTCCGAAAACTGTCTCCACGTCCCATTTACTCGCTGTTAACACTGCTGTAATTAAAAAGAAGCAAATAGGCGAAGGAACGTCCTTGCGAGAGCAATCCGATTCCCAACACATTTCGAGTTCAAAAGACCTTTCTGCTCTTCAATGGTTTGTGTCTCAACTGTTAATTGAAAGAAAAACGAAAGAAACATTCGCTAATGTAGTAAGAAGACAGACTCAGTATAGGGTTTCCTAGCCAAAGCAAATAGGGCGTTAGTTTTTCTTTGGGTACAGTTTTCGGTTTCCGGCTTTTAATGCGAAGAAAGGAGAAAGTACCTCATGAGATAAAAAGTTTGCTTTTTTTTATGGAAGTCGGGCAATTACTGCCTGTAAAATTGTTCAACATTTTAGAAATATCCGTAGCGGCTTCATTAGTTTTTACTGCGGTTAAATAATGTAAAGGTCAAACTGCAAAGGTCAGTGACTGCTCTAAAGTAACTAAGCGATTCAAATAGGAAGAAAAAAACAGGTGTTTTTAGAAGTTTTTGCAATACGTTATAATATTAGTTACGTTATGAGGTTATTTAATAGCTGAAAACTATTTCATTAGCATTTAAAAGTAATTCGTACTTTGGAAAAAATCTAGTGGTAAAATATGAATAGTGTAAATGTTTTTGTTTCCAAACGAGTAGTTTATTTTTTCCATGTTTTTTTTTCCTTTTCCTGCTTGTGCATTAGAATCTCGTTTCTGATATTTTTACAAAAGGAGAAGCCATACATTTTTAGCCTTTTTCTAGGCTTGTTTATATTATTAAAAAATTTTATTTGCAGCTTATAAAGTAGAGGTTTTAAATGTTTATATTGATTAAGATAACAGGAAAAATTTAATTAACATCCTAATGGAGTACTGACTTTTATTCGGTTTTTGAGATCATATTATTTTTATGCATATATTTCAAATTTTAAAAAAATCGAAAGATATTCTCCTATTGCTATTAAGTAATGTTAGGATTTTATATACTTACATTAAATTTGACAAATTTAATTTTTATAAAAATGGATTCTTTTGTAATCAATTTTCCATTCATTTCTTAACGTGCTAGATTTTTTGAATTTTGCGCACTTATGTTTTCTCGATGACACGACACAGTTTTAAAAATTTCAGAACTTAAAAATGCGTGAACGTATCAATTTAATTAAATTTCGGTTCGATAAAAATGATGGCACTAGGTTGAGAATTTGAGAAAAAAAATGATTTCAAAATTCGACATCATTTATAATAAATTTTAAATTACAAACTAAAAAGCATAAAATTAATCAGAATTATTTTTATTTTTATTACTCTAATAAAACTGTTTTCTGTTTAATTTATGTAACTTTAATTAAACAGTGAGCATATTACAGAACATTTTTAAAAATTTGTATTGAAATAATTTTTGTTTGCATATTTTTAATGCAGAGAAATTCACATGATAATTACTACCACAAAAAATATTAATGTGTCCTTTAAAAAGTAAATTTCTATTCACTAAGTATCTAATTATTGGTAATTATTCCATCAGAAAAGGATTTATGAAATAAATTACACTTTTTTTTTTTGTCAAGAGTAAAACTTTTATTTCAGAAAATAAACTTCATACAATAATTTTTAATATAATTTCAATTATGCAGGTACATACTAAAATGCACATGTATAACCAAAATATTTCTGCATGAATACATTCAATAAAAATCCGAAAGCTAGATTTTGTTACACTATATTTCCTCTTTCTTTGCCAATGTATCAAAATGTCTCTAAGTGTTTATGAATGCCTGATTATCCTTAAAAATTAATTAATCAACCAGCATATGCGAATATATATCCACTTAAAGTACTTCAAAGAAATGTCAGCACAACTAATATTTCAAAAGAGGAAAAAAGGAGGAATTTTAATCTTGGTTGGTTGAAATCGCTCTTCTTGATACATCGTTTTGATAAATGAGCAAAAGTTCAAGTATCACTAAGTCAAATAATTTTTTTTTCTGTTTCATTTATACATTCTTTAATTTTGAATGATTCTTTATGCTTAAAAAAGAGCAGAAAATATTTAACAGAATTTTTTTTGGATCAAAGTATCAGGAAGAGAAACAAGTTCTCATCATCAATTCAAAGCAAGAAAAATAGAGAGTGACCTCAAATTTATGTTAGAAAGTAACAATAAATTAAGCCTTTTTTAAGTGCTGTAAGAGTAATTTTGCTTTTATCAGGAGACAATAATTAAAACACATAATCGAATCATTTTCCTAAATCCTATAAATATCTAAACAACAAACATTTAATATTTAAATCAGAAATTACACATTATCGATACTAAATAAAAGAATCTAAATAATCTACTAAAATAAAAGAAAAATGTGTTTAAATTTTAAAACATTTCCTTTGCAAAAAAAAAAATGCGAGTATTAAAATAACGTCAGTACATAATACGAGCAATTTTTATCGTCACATGAATATTCATTTTAATGTAATTAGAAAATTATTAATTGCTTTTTATCTTTGTTTTGACTTCTTTTTGTTTACCGAGAATACAGATACAATAATAATGACGTCATTTCTTTTTAGGATTAATTGTATATTTCCATCTCATACCTTTCCAAGAAGTGATCGAATGAATAAACGAAAAAACTTGCTAATGAATTAATTCCGATTTTAAAAACGTTTTGCCCTCAACGATTGGATATATCTTAATGTAAAGAATGACAAAAATTCGTATTTGGGATTTAATAGAGCATTAAATAACATCAATATATAATATGTGCAATTTTTATAGTCAAATATATATTCATTTTATAACAAGAAAACATTAAATCATTTTTCTTTTGGTTTTGACTTGACCATTTATAGTTGTATATCTAAGATATACAGTATTAATGACACGAATTCGTTTCAAATTAATTGTATAAAATAATATCGTAGATTTCCAAGAAGTGACAGAATGGCCGAAAAAAAATTGCAGCTGGATGAATGCCGGTTAAAAACTTTTTACACACGACGATCGAATATCTCTTAAGCATGACCAAAATTTATATGTGGGATTTAATGACTTAGAGTACTTTCGTATAAATTGAACAAAACTGTCCCACAGATTTAAAGAAGAGATAGAATGAATGAATGAAAAGACTTGCTTTTCGATTCCAGTAAATGTTTTTTTTCGAAACGATTTTATTTCTCATGTTGTTGCTTGTTCGGTTACGCAAGATCAAATTCCAGAAGCCAGCTGTTTTTTGACGCAGTATGCTACTTTTTAATACCCTGTTCTTGTTCATATAAGAAGATCTGAAGATTCTTTTGTATGACAGCTGTCATGCTTACGATTCCAGCACAATGTGTCCGTTGAACATGCTAAATGTCTTCTGTGAAACTTCTCGACTAGCGTGACATACTGACATATTTAAAAGGATCTTAGCTATCTTATACACAAACACAGGTGACAAAAACGGA
>JAOUZG010012691.1:9204602-9215601 GCA_026289955.1 Argiope argentata
ATAAATATTTTAATTCTGAACCAGTTTCAGTCAAGAGCTGACTCAGTAGTCAGTTCTGTACAAACTCCCTACCGCAGTACCAATACCATCATCAAGATGTTTAAAAAACTAAAATGTTAAATAACGAGATTAAATGTTAATGATGTTAAAACAAAGATCAAAATGCCACATGCTTAAATTATCTTAAACATCTGATTTCAAAACAGCGATTATTCGAAAATAAATTAGCCATCATGCTATCGCAGCTTTCCACTACTTATCAAGGATGCATTTATTGTTGAGATGATGTATTCCTGGTACATTTTTATATTATTAAATTTAAATTTACTAATGTCACAAGTTATAGAAGAGTGGCTTAGCTTAGATAAGTGCTAATGCGTAAATAAATTAGCCATCATGCTATCTCAGCTTTCCACTACTTATCAAGGATGCATTTATTGTTGAGATTATGTATTCCTGATACATTTTTAAATTACCAAATTTAAATTTACTAATGTTACAAGTTATAGAAGAGCGGCTTAGCTTAGATAAGTGCTAATGCGTAAATCTTTCAGACTGCAAAGCTTTGATTAAAGATAAGCTAAAAATCATAAACAAAGATAGCAGTATAACACCTTGAAAAGTTCTGCATTTCGTCCCTTTTGACAAAAACAACAACTATTAAAAGCTTCAGATTTTTAAAAATTTGAAACCAGAAAGAACGCTATTGAAGCATCATTTACATTTTCTTTTTCCTAGAATAACCAAATTAATATGATGGGTGAAGTAAGAAGCCATGAAACAACTTTTCACATCATTTTTGCGTTTTATGTTTTTAAAATAGCGTTTCGAAACCACAGTGAAATATAATGAACCTCATTCAATGACAATTTTCATATTCATGTAATTAAATTTCATTTAACTGAAAGAAAACTAGCAAGAACATTATTTTATTTTTCTTATTTAAACAGTGCAAGCATAAAAACGAAATATCACAAACATTGATATACGGCTGATTCAGTTGGGTTAGTTCCAACTTCTATTTCGGGTATATCCACAACTAATCTGTATAGTCAATTAGATTACTTAAAGTAATTCATTAAGAATAAAGCATTTAATGCATCTGAAAGTGAAATTCGACATCATTAACGCAAGACATTTTAGCAAAAATGCCTTCCTTTAAAACTGCAACCAAAAAATCACAAGAGAATAATTCTCCGTTTCCTTTTGTTCCAAATGTTTTGCTTTTTAATTTGTACTTCTGAAAATATTCATTTTAAGACTAGATCATATCAAGAGAGACATGTTTTTAAAAAATATTATTGTAAGCACTATCTAGAACAGGGGTTCTCAAAAAGGGGGTCGCAGGATGTGTCCAGGGGGGTCGCAGGATGTGGAAGAAAAGCTTAAAGAAAATTAATTTATTGTTATAGTTTTTATTTAAAAAAAGATTAAGCATAAAGCTTTTAATACACATGCAAGTTGGTTTTTGCGTTCTATTAGTTAATGGGATACATGAGTTTGTTTGGAATTAACCAATTTTTCAATGTCTGAAATGAGCTTTGTAAGACACAAAACAATGTCATTTTACAGTGTCAAACGATTTCTTGAATTTGTTTTTAAATTTACCATTATGGATAATCCTTGTTCACAGTTGTAATGTGTAGAAAATGACATCAGAATTTTTAATGTTGTTGTGGACAGTTCTGGGTATTCCTTTTTAATACGTATTCAAAATTTGTTTGATATAAGTTCAGTTAAAAGTTACTTTAGCTGACTGATCACTTGAAATCTCTATCAGTTGATCATGATGAAGGGCACTTAGCTCAGCTTTTGTTATGGCTTGCTCACTGAACGGATTGACTATCTACACAACCTCACTCATATTCTTAACTGGATTGTAATCTGTAAACTGTTCAATCTAAGTTTCGAGATGAAATGATACTAGTAAGGAGAAAGATGAAGTGTCAAGGGATATGGCGCCAGTATCCGACACATACTCTACGAACTCTCGAGTACGTGTAAAATTTTTAAGACAGAGTTAAAACTTTGTGGGGTCGCCAAAATACTTAGTCTAAAAAGAGGGTCGCAATGTCTAAAAGTTTGAGAACCCTTGATCTAGAAGATAACTTTCGAAGAAAAAATTGTTGATATTAAATGTAATTGCCATAAATATAAAATTATTTCTACTACTTTCAGGATGAAATATTATTTTTTACAACGTGGAGGCAATTTATAATTTATTTTACAACATGTTTGGTATCAATTTAAATATATCATAGAAACATGTTTTGGTTTAAAATCAGATTGCAACAATATGCAAAATTCGGAAACTCCATGAGAACTCGCTTTCCTCGATTGCACTAAGCCTAGCTACATTCTTGAAAAGCTAAGAATAAATCTAAAGGCATTTTATTTCTGTTTCATCCTGAATCAATACTACAAAACTACAGAAGCATGAATTCTAGAGCAAATACTAGGATTCTAATTCTCTTTCACGGATTTTCTATGTTTACTATTTTCCCCGCCTGATAAAAAAAGTGCCTGTTCAGCTGCCTGTAATAAATATCAGTTGTCAATACTGAAATCCTTGACGTTCACTCAGGTGAAATAAGAGGGGAGAAATGCCAATGGTTTTTATACTAGATCATAAAACATCCAGCATTCGGTGATGACGCGGACCACCTTGACACTTAAAACAACAGCCATTTAAGTAGGAGGTGATGACGATCATAGAAGTAAGTGGCGAACGATTTAAATAAGAATGAAAGCGAGCAATGAATTCCGAAAAAAGAAAGAGATGACTTCATGTTATAGAATTAACTTATTTCTTGCTCTTGAAACGCTTAACCTAATTCAAAATAGTAAAATATTTGCTTAATTCCAAAAGTTATCATTTATACATGAGAAGCAGACGATCATACAACTTAGTGATGCATTATTTAAATAAGAATGGAACAGAGAAACAAATACGGTAACACAGGCAGATCAGTTAAAATTATTTCTTTCAATCATTACTCATTTTTGCAACATAAAAATTACAAATATCAGAATTTCCTAGAAAGATACAACTATAATTTATTTCTTCTCATAATAGCTGAAACAGATGTTAAGAAAGCCGAATCTTTTAAATCTGGATAAAAATGACGATGATGGATTTAGAAAATCAGAGTGATTGTTTAATATCAGAGCAATAACTCATAATTTACTTTTGTAACGAAAAACTCACGATAGAAAGCGTTGAAATAAGTAATATCTTCACATGTAAGCTAAATATAAATTATATTTTGTATTTCTCTTTAACATGTAAGCTGAAATATATTTTGAGTTTCACCTTATTTTTGGTGATAGAAAAAAAAGTTACAGAAACAAACAACTGTGAATAGTAACGAAAACATTAAGTTTAGCAAAGTGCGAATACCGGAAACTAAGATTTCTTTTTACTTCAGTGCTGGTTTCCACACATTTTCATAAGTAAAATCTCTAGAACTAAATTCAAGCTTCCACATGAGTGTTTGATTAAAAGTATTTAAGAATTTTGCAAAGCTAAAGGAAACAAAAGTGAAAAAGCAGTATTCAAGTTTCCGAATGAGAGTTTGATTAAAAGAATTAATGAATATCGCAAAGCTGAAGGCAACAAAAGTGAAAAATCAACATTCAAGTTTCCGAACGATTGTTTTATTAAAAGATTTCGTACAAGTTCGTGCAATTATAAAAATTAGAGATAATTTTTCTGAATATTAATATCTGAATTATTAAAATTATGTATTGTAGTTGGTAAATAGTTTAAGTATTTTTTTGGTAACAATTGAAATTTCTGTGTGTGTTTATGGATTGCTTCAAAGTAAATCATCATATTTCATGTTATGATATATGTAAAGATATTGCCTTTTGACTAATTTAGAGACACTATTGAAGTAAATTTGATATCCTGAACTTCTGTTTTTTTAAAGTAAATAGGAAAAAAACTTGTTTAACAATTTTCTAGGGGAATTTCTCCAAAAGCCGCTGTTATTAGATTGCAGAGTTCTTAAATTATGCTTATTTTAGATTTTAATTTCATACAAAATATATTCCTTTTATTGAAGAATTCTCATTTATTTTACAAGATGAATTATCAATCACAGTACTTTTTTCCTTTATTTAGATTTTAATTTCATACAAAATATATTCCTTTTATTGAAGAATTCTCATTTATTTTACAAAATGAACTATCAATCACAGTACTTTTTTCCTTTATTGCTCCTTAAGCTTGAAATGATTAGATTTTAACTTGTTAGAAATATTTAGAAGCTTAAATTGCTCATAAAATTTCAGTCTGAAACTTTTAAAGACGCAAACACGTGTAGAAAGAGCACATAAATGTGCAAAGGCATTTTAAATGAGTCCCTTATTTTCTTATTTATGATACGAAAGAAACCCAGAACACCTGCAGCGTGTCTAGAAAAGATCTTTCAGGGTTAGCATAGTTCGGTATTTCAAAATTAATGCGCATCAAATTTATCATGACATAATAGTTACTTTAAGAAAATTCTTCTCCTTATTGAAAGTGCTTCTTTCACGGGGTTAAAAAACAAAACATAGATAGAAATTTCAGGAATGATAAATGTAAATACCCTTAATAGTCAACCTAAAGTAAAAAGTAACGTTGAAGCTCAGACAAGGGTTTCTCTATGGCAATCCGACATCAGTCTGTTTGCAAAACATAAATTAAGTCTTCTGTTTGATTACGTAATTCAATGAAACCAACATATACTTCAAACTAAACTTAATGGGTTTGCATTTGCTTACTTTTGCGAATGTTAATGAGCAAATCACTGTGTATATATATATATAAAGGATTCCAAAAGTTCGCAGGTTCAAAGTCACTGAATTCGTCCAGCTTATTTTAAATAAACTCCATTGAAGAACAAACATCTATATTCACAGTAAAAACATTTTTTCATAACATTCAAATATTTTGTCTTCACTTACTGTCGCGAATTATTTAATAAATTATGACATTTCGGTCTCTAGTATTTTAATATCGTCTGCTCATTCTTTTCTGCTGAGGAAGCTGCTGAGGATACTGCAGTAAAATGCGCCAACATCCAAATCACTGTATATATATAAAAAACAAGGATTCCAAAAGTTCGCAGGTGCAAAGTCACTGAATCCGTCCAGCTGATTTTAAATAAACTCCATTGAAGAACAAACATACATATTCACAGCAAAAACATTTTTTCATAACATTCAAATATTTTGTCTTCACTTACTGTCGCGAATTATTTAATAAATTATGTCATTTTGTTCTCTAGTATTTTAATATCGTCTGCTCATTTATTTCTGCTGAGGAAGCTGCTGAGGATACTGCAGTAAAATGCGCCAAAATCCACTGGTTCTTTCTTGCGTGTATTCTGTGAAATATTCATAATTCGAATTTATGACATTTCGGTCTCTAGTATTTTAATATCGTCTGCTTTTTTTTTCTGCTGAGGAAGCGTCAGCATACCACATCCCCTGGTTCTTTCTTACGTGTATTCTGTGAAATATTCATAATTCGAATTTAAATCTTTTACAAAAATAATAGCCACCGATTTATTTATCCCTCCGAATTCTTCGCTGCCCGATTATCGGATACAATAACAATAATTTGTATTTTAAAGAAAGGATTCACATCTTATAAAAACATGCCGAAATGAAATTAATTCACCGATATGAATGTAGTAAACATGTGTCTACTTTTCTCTTTATCTGTATGTTTACTTTAAACCAAAGGTACGGGGAAGTAGTGCAAGGTCAGTTATGTCTGCTAGTACAAAATAAAAAACAAAACAAAATTAAGCTGTTAACTTGTTAGAAAATTAATACTTTATAAACTTATATGTGCATGAAAATCTCTCTAAAAGTGGAAAAAAATGTCAATATTTTCATTTGAGCAAACTAAAAGCCCTCATATTGTACCATTTCAAAATGACTTCGTACACGTGATTACCAACATATTTTTTGAAAAGAAGAAAAAAGATTCCATAAAAATAATAACTCTGAATTTTCTTGAAATTTTATACAGGGAAGGAAAATAAAGGAAAAATAAATTTCTTGGATATTCGTACTATTAAAAAATACTATTGTAATGAAAAAAAATTCTATAATGAAAATACATCTTTTGAATTTATCGGTTACTTTGAATCCGTCCACTGTAATAAAAGAAGAAATTCTGGAAAAGTACTCATTCCAGATTTTTTCGGAACAAAGGTATCTCTTTAGATGCCCCTAAATAGAGGACCCTGTAAAATCCTAAGTATCTTCTAGGCTCTTCTGTTCATGACCGAAATATGCTAAAATTAGGGTAGGATAAAGGGATCTAGAAGGAATGCTTTGGTCCTCCCTCTCTTAAACGGGAATAGAAGGCAGTTCTTAGAAACAAGTACTTGAATCAGCGATTAGATAGGCTATTTCTTCCAGACCTCTATAAAAGATGCGCATCTTAAGGGAAATATAATAATTTGTCACACAAAATTTAAGAATTTCATTCAGATATGTAACATTACTTTGGATAGAGATTTACTTTTTCCCTGCAAAATTTTTGTAAGCATTGACGTAATACTTTCCTTTATAAATGAATTATAAAATAGATTATTGCAGTAAAAAAGAACTTAGGATGATTCGTATGCCATAAAAGGTGTTGGTAACAAAAACACTGCACGCGAAGTAAGTATGGTAAAGTTACTCTTACTATATCTATACAAGTGAAAAACTTTTCGTGCAATTTTAGAACTTACGTTCTCTCTCTCTCTGTTGTACTATTCATATCAAATGTCAGTTGCCTATGCATTTAGCCAACTTAATCGCACCCAATGAAAAAGAGTGTTACAGCAAAACAATTGATACTTTTTCAGTTTAACACATTGATAAATAAATCTGAAATGATATACCCACTGTGGTTTGATATTAATATCAATTTGTAATCAATATTTGCAGGTAAAGTGGATATTTTTTCATTTCAATTTCTACTATTAGTTCACACTCTCTCTATATATATCCTGTTCAAATTCTCAATCGTTAATAAAATACCTTTTATTCATCACTCAAGTTCAAATACATTTTTTAAAACTTGCAATGAATGACACTTGATGTTAATACGGTTTCTTAAAGTATTAATTCATTAATTAGTTTTAATTAATTTTTAATACTTTAAATAGAATTTTAGCTATTTGTAATGAAAATTGAAATAAACAAGCAATAGCTCAATCGGTAAAATGCAAGGATTTCTATATTTTTCAAGTGAAGGTGAAGAATGCGAGTTCAATTCTTACGAAAATTAATAATTTTTTGTTAAATTATTTATATTAATTGTAATTATTTAATAAAAATTTACTAAAATAACATTTTCCTTTTTTGACCTAAGTAGGAATTGACATTTTTTTATATTACTTATTTTTTGTATTTCCTTTCGTTTATTTAAATTCGTTCATTCAGTTAAAAATCGGTTTTAATCTGCTAACATTTTGGGATACATTATTTGCTCTACAAACATATTCTGAATTAGTGATGCTTAAATATAAGAAAGAGTTAAATAAAAAAAAGTTGAAGAAAATGCGAAATCATTATCAGGGAAATGGCAAAAAATTATTGAAAATAAAACAAGACTAGATAGATTATTTCAATAAAAAAATAAATTATCAACTTTAAAAATGGGCAAATATAAATTAATAACATAAAAGGAGTTTTGCTATTCATTCTCTAACATTTTAAAATATAATGGAAGATGGTACAGGTGAAACTTATGTTTGGTGAACATAATAAACTAAATCTGCTAGACATTTAGCAGACGATTCCGTTTCAGACATTTTATAACTGTTATTATTTTTATCTCATTTAAAATATTATTAAAAGGTAAAAGGTAAACCATTTTTCTTTGATAAGCATATTTTTATTAATAATATTTCGTTTATTTTTTGTATAATAATTGATGATCTATTGTAAATCTTTTTGAATCTGGCAATGCTTGTAAAAAATACTTTAAAGAGAAAAGAATAAACAAGCTGATGGAATTCTAAAAGGCTTGGAGTATTATTTAAGTTTTAAGAATTTAAAATGCTCTGCAAGCTATAGTGAAGTTTAAGAAAACGGGTAGTTTTCTAGAAAGCATGGAAAAATCTGGTGACTCGGACGTGATTGAAGAAAAAAGTCAGTAAATTAAACTTTCACTTTCCATCATTTTAGTTTTGTATCATGGAAGATTTGATAAAAAGGCGCAATCCAATCCGGGCGAATTTTACGACACATTATAATGCAGTAATATCAGCGTTGAATAAAATGAAAATAGTGACAATAGTAAATTTCTTAAAAGGGAATCGTCTACTAAATGTCTATTAACACATTTAGATTATGATGTTCACCGAACAAACTAAGCTGAAAAGAAATAGATTAAAAGGTTAAGAAATTCAAAACAGTTTTTCAGCTGATAATTTATACCGCATTGAAGGGATCAAATCGTTATTATATTGTCATTTCGTTAGCATGAAGAGAATTGAACAAAAAACGAAATACGATTGATTCTATCAGTAATGCACTCAGTGTCATTCTTTTAACTTCACTTTGAGAAAAAGTAATTTTATCCACCATATTGATTATAGATTTTTAATTAAGAGACGCGAGACTTCAACGTGTTCTTTTTATTCCTGTTGAGTAATTCAAGCTAATAGAGATGTCAGAGGCGAGACTTTCAGGTTAGATTGGTTGTGTGAAAAGTATAATAGGATAAAAATTCATGGTAATCAACCTTCTTTGAACACGCTCTTCCGGATATGCAGATTCACCTTTCGCAGCTGTTCACAACCATTCATCATGGAATCATTGACAGGCCACTCGACTTTAGAAGCAACTAGTATCGGTGTCTTGTCAAATCACAAAAAAACACTTGACCTTGAAAAATGCCAGACAAATCGGCAACTGTTATTGCTTTGTATCGAACAAAACCAAAAGAAGGAAGGTTAGCACGCAAAACGTTTCGAATTACGAAATTTCCATGCAGTAAAAAAAAAAATGGTGCAGGTTTCAGAACGGTGCATAACGTTACAATGGCTGTAATGATTTCCTAATCGTTCTATTTCACACTCGACTAAATTAAAGACGATAAAGTGTTGGTTCTTTATCGTCTCATGATCGTATGATTTTCATTTTATGCATAATTAGATATGATTTATATATATGTATAATTAATATGAATAATTATGCATAATTAGTGAATAATATGAAAAAAATATGAATAATTCGCTATAATATATATATGCATAACTAGATATGATAAAACTATATCTATCTAATGTATATATTATTGATATATATGATATAATTGCTTTCTCAATTTTCGATTACAATAATTCATATATGGGATTGCATTGCCACTTTATAGATAAAAGGGGGGGGCTTTCTTTTAAAGTTAAGCAGTGACGAATTCTGATAATTTAAGGCTACACACACAAAATCATTTTGTGGTCCTTAATTCTAACCCTGTTGTGTAATTTTACCATTGGTCTTGTACGTCTACACACTAAATTTTGAGTCCCCTAGAGTCGGAAAAAGCGAATTACTTTACTGTCAGTGCGAAAAGTCATCACTGATGTTTAGCCATTAAAAAAGTAAACAAATATTAACGAATTGTCTGCCCGAATCTGATCTATACATATATTTTGCATGAAATGCATATCTTAGTGAAGATTTCTATAGATATTACTGCTATGAGCCGTTTATTTTACAAGTGGGGCAAGTTTATTTTGCAAGTGCAAACAGAGATAATGGTAATTATAGATGTGGTATGATTTTTTATGCATAAAAATTTTTAGTAAAAAAATTAGATTCTAATATTTGAGAGATGGAAGTTTTAACTCTTAACAGAACTGAAAATATGTTTATTTTGAAAGTGGTGCAAGTCCATCTTAAAGTAAATATATTTTTGACTTATTATATTACGGCGAAATTTAGCCTCAGTTGCTGTGTAGTTATGTAGTAAAATGTTAAATCTTGAATAAAATTCAATTTGATTATACCTACGTAAAAACTGAAATGAATAATTTCATTGAAATTCTAAATGAAACTGAATTGTTTGTTGTTATATTATATTTTCTACTAGAATATTCTAAGTTTAATATTCCTTTTCATCAAATGGATAAATATTTATAAAAATTTGAATAGTATTTTGTTTTTATTATTAAAAATGGCTGATGCAAATGGACTATTATTTCCTAATTAAATAAATGATTACAATAATTCATTAATTCTGAAAGTGAGGCATGTCCATTTAGCTATAAAGAAACTCATTTTTTTAGTTAGCACTGTAAACACTATTGGAAACACTATTACAAACACTGTAACACTTCTATATAAACTTACAGTACCACAAAAAACAAAAAATAGATCTATTAATACTTACCAATATTTTAAAATTTATTGAAACGCAAACCTTTAAACATCTTGCAATAACTTGCGTCATTTTCAAAATAAGCGGATCATATTTAAAAGAAGGACAAGCTTTGTCGCAAATATAGAAAGACTTAGAAAACTGGCACTCATATACAGCTAGTAAAAGCTTATATGAAATAATTCACCTGTTTTAATAAATAAAATGCAAATAGTCATAATACTTTTCATTTTATTAGCTTGCAATCTTTGTTATATCTGTTGGTAACGCCTTAAGTTCAATAAACTCCGACATGACCTTAACTATACATGCTTATTTCTGCACTAAAAACATCAATGACTTTCCAATAACAGGATGTGATTTTTTTTATTATTATTTAGGTTTATTTTAGGTATTTATTCACAATCAAATATTTAAGTAGCATAATCCCTACATTAAATATCTTTTGGTTGGAAATATAAATAGCAATACCCGAATTCTAACACAGATATCATCTGGTCAAGCTTGCAAAATAACTATAGTTGAAGGACATTTCTGATGATGAATTGAGGATTATTAAAATGATCGATGGGGGATGATTTTTAGATTGTTTTCATATCTTCAATCAAATGAACTGCT
>JAOUZG010012691.1:9215611-9251727 GCA_026289955.1 Argiope argentata
ACTGCTAGATGAAAATGTTCAGATGAAATGCAATTCGCACCGATCTGTTGTATTTTTTTATCAGTGTGTTTTATATTCGAATCGTAACAAAACATTTTAAGAATAATCTTTCTGTGCCTAGTTTTTACCATCAATGTTTGAGTTTATCCCTTTTATTGATGCACAAGAAATGTATAAATAGACGTATAGTTTACATAACTTTAACGGAGGACAAGGGATTTCATGCTTCATTTTTAAGTTCCAGTGTAAAAAAAAAGCAAAAATGGCCAGGTTACAACTCAAAATTGTCTTAAAGCAAATTCTGTAACAGAAATCGAAGATATTTTAACTTAAGATCCATTTAATGATTCATGGGCTTCCAAATAACCTGCATAATTTTGAAGAAAAAAATAAATTTGAACTAATCGCGTTTAATTTTTATCAAAAATTGGAAATTTTAAATGATAATCATTTTAAAATGTTAGGCCTTTTATTCTCAATTTATAATCCAAAATAAAAGTTTCGTGTTTCTGAATTTATAACTAACAATTGATGATATATCAAATTAATTTTTCTTTATAACAAAATAGACATGATATATCGAATTTATTTAACTCTTTCTAAAATAATCACTAAATTGTTCTTGTTTTAGGGGATTATAGTTTTAGACTTTGCGTCATAGCTTACTATTTTATTATGAAATATATTTTTGATTCATTTATTTTCAAATAGTTTCAATTACTTTCAATAATTTGGATACTAAAAATTTTGAAGGTGAAAAATATTCAATCCAAGCTCAGTTCTCAAAATTCTTATTTCTTTTCTTTTATCTTAAATTATATGTCTTGGTTCATTTTCATACTGACTATTTGCATTACATGATTGTTTGTGATGTGTAAATTGTCATGAAATGTGCATGTGTAAATTGTTCTGCGCATATGTGTAAACTGTTCCTACGAACACTAAGAATGAGCAATTAAGTTTTCTCACTACTTCTAAAAACTTTCAAATCCAATATTCTCAATACTTAATAGTGTGTGTGTGTGTGTGTGTGTGTGTGTGTGTGTGTGTGTGTGTGTGAATGTATTCTCAGTGCATTTACTGATGCTTTTATGTTATATTTTATCAGGAATTGAATCTACCTGGAAAGAGCGTTAACTGACCAAATATATTATGAAATATTTATAATAAATAACATGAAATTTTGAATTTTAGTAAATTTTTAGGAGGCCGTAATTGAATAAAAGTGGAAGGATGGTAAATCATTCTCACAGAAAATGTATAGATTATGATTAATTGCATAAAGTGTTATGAGTCTGTTATAAAAACTGCTATATATATTTAAAATTCTTTCTTAAAATTTCTTATCTTTTAAAACGTCTTAAAATTTAAGGCTTGTTTCATGTTCTGAAAAAAACACATTAAAATAATTTATCCTTAACGATAGTACTTTTTACCTATCTTTAAAAATTGAACTAATCGCATAGCGTGCTTAATTTCTGTGCTGAAAGTAAAAAACAATTTTCTCGTATTTTCTAGGAATTTAAATGATCAGTTAACAATTTCAAAACCATATTTCCTTTTCTCCCATAATATGTGATTGAAATGAGCTTTATTTTAGTGTTTGAATCATCAGTTTCCAACATTCAGTAAGCAAATACCATGTCGTGTAGGTATTGATTTTTTATAAACCATTAGTTTATTATGGTTTTTATATTTTCTATAAATCTTGGATTTATTATAAGATTCTCAAAAGAATTTATGAAATAATTTCATATCCAACAGTGCGTAAATTTTATCTATGTTACCCAATTAATATAGATACAACAATGCTTTTGAGAAGAAACACCTTTTAATTCCCTTATTAAGTATACACTCTTATTATTTTCGAATTCTAACATAAATTTTAAAATTTGGACAGTGCATTGTATACTTGAAATAAATCAACTATTAGAACTCTAAATTGATACACAAAAAGTTTATTCTCCATGTAAAATTGTTTTCAAGTTCTTATTCGAATAAACACTATGGAATACTGATTAAGCTATTTAGAAATAAGCATGATTATAACTTTTTTTCCAGTAAACTGTAAACCTTTTTGAAAGATGTTATTTCATCGCTAAGCAACCAGATGTTGTCCAAATAGATTAAGAACTTGTATATAATCAATCCAATCTTTCATTGATATTTTTTAAAGACATGGAGATATCTTTCTATCCTATCGGCTTGATGAATAGAAGTTTGATATTCAATATGGCATGACATGTTCAAATGACACTTAGTGTTGAAAAGTGAGAACAATGAAAAAAAATATTTTTACATCCATATCGAAGTTTTCACGATATCATTTTCAAAGAAGAAAAAAATAACGGCAAACAAGAAGGGAAGAGACGGGAATCTTAGGATAGGAATAAAAAAAACATTATAAAAAAATGGGAAAATAGAACGAATCCGATTCTTCACAGTATTGAATTGTTACACAAAGGATATGCTTATTTTGCTCTTCCGATTAGGAAAATAAAAAAATGAAGGAGAGGAAAACGAATTCGAGTTGCAAATAGGATGGTAATTTGCCCTACAAATTGGATGAGAAGGAGATGATAAGATGCAACTCGGTTTCGGATAACCTAAGACCTGTCTGAAAAATTGGAAACTGCTTGTTTTCTTCCCCTACTTTTGTTTCCGAACAACTCATGCAATTTATAGCCCATTACAGCTCATTTTACGATCAATAGCTCAGGCTATAAACAGGATCTCCCTATTTCTTATCTATGATTTATACTGTAAATCGTATTAATAAGAATAAAGAATCTAGTTAAAGAAATGTTTGAATGATAATATATACAGAGATTACCGTTTAAATCATTCTAAATCATCCCCAAAATCTAACATTTCTCCATTTATATGAATCTAAATCTAGAAAAATGTTTCCAAAATATTACAAGGACAAAGCAATCGACGATATTCGATCAATATTCATTGGTAGAACAAAGATATATATAAAAGGAAGGAGAAATTTATTTATAAATAGCGTATTCGGATAAGTCGAAGGCTTCAAAACTCAAACTACTGGTTTAATTTGATATTCTTATCCAAAATTAACTTTATACAGAAAAGGAGGGATATATTTTTCTTCACACAAAAATCTAAATAAATTTTATATAATAATTAAAAGGTTTCAATTAATTTAACACAGTAAATGGCACTGTACTCTTAGGAAAATTACTAACATCGCACTTCGTATCGTTCAAAAATATCCCACAAAAATATGATTTGATCTTAATGATTGTTTGAAGCACTAGAAATAATTTTCGAAACGAAATATTTCATAATTTTTTGATAAAAAAGATAGCATATAGTAAATATTTATATAAATATCTTTTGATATTGAATCTTTTTCATACACGTCAAATTACAAACTAAAAGCTCTTCAAATTATTTAAGTATTTAATTTTTGGAAAGAAACCCAAACTAAAATCAAAGGAAGTGCATAATCAACGTGAAATAAATCTTTGAAACCTATTCACTAAATTCTGAGATTCGTACAATCGATTTATTCCCAAAAGGGAAAAATCGATTTTCAAGGTAAGATATCAGCAGAAAAGAATACAGGACTTTCTGACCAATCTGAGCATCTTTTTATCAAATATCTTTTTGTAGATTACACGGCGTGGTCATGAGAAATTTTTAAATCACCTTTAAACCGAAGTGGAAATATTGACAAAAACTAAATCTTTCAAAAGGAGGAGAACTGTGAAAAAAGCGTGACGATCAAATGAAATGAAAGAAAAGAGATGAAGCGATATTACAAAAGAAATGAGAACTCAAGCAAATGATATGCAGTGCATTAGATAAGCGTTTTTAAAAGTTGTAAAAAAGACGACGTTTTTTTTAGAGTTGCTTTAACAAAGGAAAGAAAGATTCCATCAAAACGAGTGCATTATTAGCAGATGTCAGCTTTTTCTGAGTCTGCAAATCGGGTTCAAAAGGTAATAATTATCAAGGCCGCCTGTAATAATTATATAAGTTTCATTTTTTACATATCAATTAAAAAGTCTGCACATTTTTTAATAAAAAAGACATTCCGGATCCAAATCAATTTTTAGGAAATTGGGTAATAACTTACAA
Source organism: Argiope argentata (assembly GCA_026289955.1). Lineage (NCBI taxonomy): Eukaryota > Metazoa > Arthropoda > Arachnida > Araneae > Araneidae > Argiope > Argiope argentata. The sequence goes on from JAOUZG010012691.1 coordinate 9,219,719, forward strand.
AAAAAATATTTTTTTCGCCACTTGACAAACGAATTTATTTTATCTTCTAATTAGATAACTCATCCTATTTTGGTAATTTATTGTTAATTTGATTTTTTTAATAATATATGGAGTATTTGGGATACCAAATCGTTTCATATTGATTTTTTTAGTATTTAAATACTTAATTTTGTGGCTTAATTGCAGACTTGAAAATAAAAATTCTGTAATTCGATGCGCGTGTCAGACAAATCATTGTATGCGAAATGGATAATAACGGTTTCTAAAAGGCAACAAATCTTACTTTAAATGCATAAAACAAAGCGCAGCTAGAACTATTTCTAAACAGAAGTCTCAATGAATTAAGAAATTAGATAGTTTTAAGCATATCATAGAAATCCCTATGCTCGAAATTCTAAAAATTATCTTTAAATTTTGAGCAGTTAACAAGATTTATTTGCAAAAACACATAAATAGTTCTTGAACGAAATATCATACATCTAGTTGTAACATTAGTATTCATTCATTTTCGAATGAAACATTGGTCATAATAATTATGATTTTTTGTTAAATATTTTTATACATGTCTTTCAGTGAGAATCAAAAAGATAAATCATTTTATTATCATTATATTTTATCCCGCTTATCATATAATTGACAACCCAAACCTGTCTACTTCAACTGAACTATTGGTCAAAACCAAATGCTGAGTAACTTTTGGGAAAAGCGGTTAGTAAAGGGTATTTATTATTTGAAATCACAGTTTCAGAAATCAAATCTCAAAATCGAAGTATCCAATACATCACTTCATTGTGTTAATTTTTTCATACACATAAAAGGCACCTTAAGTGTGAGACTTTATTTTAGGCTACAAGAACGTTCTTCTTTTGCCATTTCTAAACGTGAAGGTAATATTTCACTCCTTTCTGCACAGTTTCAGAGCAGCATGTATTAAATAGTCTTCCCATCTTTGCATATGAGAAGAGTATAGAACATACTTTCCTGAGAAGATATAGATCTGACTTACACAATTAACTGTCCTGACATTTGGCATGAGGACAGAAGTGACAACATCAATAATAACGGGATAGCAAAAGCAGAAATTCAGAAAAAAAAGAATGGAATTAAATTTAGGAATATTTAGAAAAATCGTTATATTCAAGAATTTATTTTTAAAAAAAAGGAACGTTACTCCATTTAATCAAATATGAAGCACTTCACAAAGAAATTTTAGTACAAAACAAAATTATAATGATATAAAAGCCACCTACACTTTCAATGAAACGAGCAAAATTCGCTTTCAAAAAAAGCATCCATTGCGTATAAATAAAGTTAGTATAAAAGTCATTGTGTAGAAATGACTTTAGTATAAAAGTTATCGCGTGAAAATAAAGTAGATAGTAAAAAAAGTCATTGTGTACAAATATATTCGATAAGTAAAAAAATCCTTATAAATGTTTTAAAACGATATAATTGAAACAAAATTATTTCTTACAAAAACTATGGACATTAAATTAACGTTTCGGCTCAATAAATCTGAAAAATTAATTCGATTTCTTTTCTGATAAATGATTTTTTTGAAGGCATACGGTAAAGAAACTTATAAAGATCTCACACAGTGTGATACAATGTGTGTATAATCTCACAATGTACAGTACAATGTGATACAATGTGTGTACAATCTCAAACTGTACAGTACAATGTGATATACTTTATGTACAATTCCCCACTGTACAGTATAGTGTGACACAATCTGTGCACAATCTCACACCGTACAGCACAGTGTGGTACAATTCGTGTACAATCTCACACTGTGCAGTGTAACATCTTTTTATAGAAAAGATCTCACACTGTATTTATATTTTCTTTGTCAGCGATGCAAACACGGAGGATATTTTCTTTTTCTTTTTTTTTCGAAATTTTAACATCGGAAATAATCTTTGATAGCTGGATTTCTCCATAAACAAAATAGTGAGCTCATTTGAAATGGTTCTACAACTTTATCATCCTTTCTTTATAGAAATAAGCTTTTTTATACACAAAAAAACAGCTTTAAATAAAAGCAAATGGTACCAGTTGATTAATAGATGATTTTTATCAATGATTTCTTACATTAGTCCCTTGAAGTTTTACAAAAAAAATGGGAAACATTTAGGAGATTTCTTTGCCATACTGTTTAGTATGCAGACATCTCAATTATTAATAATTTTTTTGAAAAGTCTCCTCAAATAATAATAATTTTATAAGTATGCAAATGATATTTTTAACATTAATGACATTACTCTCAAATTTACTTTCTTACAAAATTACTTACAATATTGATTACTATCGTAAAATTACAATACATTATGTATCCTCTTCTGAAAATTTTTGCTCAGACAATGCAGCAAACTTTGCATTACCAGGTGTTTTTAAAAGAATGTTCTGTTAATAAAAGAAACTCCCACGCAGAGGATTTCTTTAATGACAAAATTCATTTATATGCTAAAATTTCTTCTCACAGCAACCAATTTCGTTTTATTCTGGGATCTGGGTGTAGGACAAATAATTAAAAATCTGGGTGGTGCTCGTATCATAATGCAATTTTTCAAGAAAAGGTGTGATATGCTTTGAAATAGTGAAAAAAGATTGTGTGAAAGATAGTAAGAGTCACTCTAATACAATACATTTATGGGTCTGAGCATTTATGCACATTTTTATAAACAAAAAAAAAGTTGTTTGACGATATTGATCTATAAAAGGAATTTCCATAATAAATCTTCAAAGGAATTTTACTTGAATTTGGAATTAAAAGGAAATGTAGTTCTAAACTCTTGAGATTTCAGTAACTACTGCAAAAGTCACGAATATATACTACCCCTACCTCGAGTCAGGCATAACGCATTTTTTTTGTTATTATCATTGAAAACTGAAGAAGGAAATAGCCTAATAATTCATAGGTAAAAATAATCTGATATTTCCTCATATATCTAAATTATAGAATTATAGAAATTAGAAAAAAAGATTAAAATGAAATCTACTACGCATATTTCAATGTATCATGTCAAAGCATCATTTCTTGAACGGCCAAGCATCAAGTACTTGTTCAAGTTAAATTATATTTTTATTCATTTTAATTGTTTCATTGAATTAGTAACTTTAGTATTGCAAACGATAAAAAAAACATGGTCTTGCATTTATTGTTTAAAAAAATATCACATTTTCTATTTATTTCGTTTCATATAATCACGTACCCAAAATTACATTTTTCTAGATTTTATTTGGTGTAGTCATTACCTTATTTTTTTAATCTCAGCTTTTGTAAATGCAATGGCAGCACGTTATTAAATTCTAATTTATTTATTTATTTATTTGAAATGCTCATGTAGATAATAATTTTTTTATTTTTCAACTGCGGATTTTCGTTGCCGCCAAAAAACCTCATCCGAAAAACAACATCATGTTCTGACATGATTAAAACCCACTACAATGCAAGGATTTTTTAATGAACTTTTTATCAATAGCTGATTATTATTCACCATAATTGTCTTATGAGAATAAAGGTAATATTTTGAAAACTCAAAAATTCTGTAGCACAGGAATATGAATATCTTCAAACAAAAAACAGCATTATTTGTAAATCTTTGTTAATTTTCGGGAAAAAAAAAGATTCATTGAAATGAAATGAAGGGACATATTTTAATCATTGGGTTATCATTTATACCATTATCCGGCAATTACGAGGGAAGGGTTAGACCCTCTAGGGGTACATAGGCGTCTCAGAAGACCCCCTTTCCCAGTCTCTTAATTTTTAAAGCCAGAGGAAATTTACTAACCCTTTGCACTCGGAAAAGTAATTCGATGCAGAGTTATTCAATATACAAGGGCTTGTTTATTGCTCCCAGTGTGTGTGTGTGTGTGTGTGTGTGTGTGTGTGTGTGTGTGTGTGTGCTTTAAATTTCATTTCTCCGTTTTTTCACCATTCGGTAGGTATTTTCAATAATCAAAATTGAAAAATAAATAAATAAAACGTCAAAATGATGCACCGTCTTGAAGAGTATTGAAGAGTCACCATCGAGTACAGTTGGTTAATAAGTTGTGTAAGCAGTTTTATGTAACAGTTTAATAATCTGACAAAATATTTAATTATGGGATGGATCTCTTCGAGAGAAATGGATTCAATTATTCCTCAATGAAAAAAATTCAAGATTTAAAATAATTTTAAATAATATAGACGGAAAAATGAGCACAATCTAATTACCCTTCAGTTATAGAATCGGACATATTTTGAACATAAAGCTATATATATATATCTATATATATTCCAGTTTTTAAACAACATAATACAAAACTTGAAATTAGAATTCATTAAGAATATAAAAATATTTTTTTAGCATTTAACAGATATTTGATTTTAATTTGAATGAGTGCGGGAGTATGATCAATGCAAATCAAATAAAAGCGCAAAATTAATTAATGCAATCAGAAAAATATCGCAAAAGAATATTCAAAATTTTGGGACCCCTTGATTATTCGGGGCCCTTTGACAACTGTTTACTTTTCCTATTTGATAGTCCGATCTTGGTCATTATATAAATATAGACTGAGAACGGAAAAGGGATATTTCTTTTAGCATATTGAATAATGACAATTTTCAATCTAATTTGCTTTTAAATATTTTTAAATCATCACTATTATCGATAATAATAACAGCTGAATATTATAGATTTGATTTACAATTCAAAGATATTCTTTAATTATTGCCTAAAATTCAACTAATTCAAAAATCAAGTTACATGGGTGATATGATTTTTCTTAAACATTATATTTGGATTTTTATTCATGTATATAGCTTTAATTAATTAAAAAAAACTGGTATATAACATACGATTTTTTTATGTTAAAAGGTTTTTTTTTAATTAAGCTTGCCATATAACTGTAGAATTGCACATTTGCATTATAATGTAAAATATTTTCTAATCATAATTATTGGCATTCAATATACAAACTTTTAACCCGAAGGGATTGAAAATAAAATACATTTTTCGTGAATAAAAAAAGATAGATAATGAATGATGACTTTTGTATTTATATGAAAATATATCTTTCTTTATAATTAGCAATATATTTTTAATCAATCGTAAAATTTTAAAAAGCAGTGCTTTTGCTTTCAACAGAAAATTTAGCTATCATAATATCTTAATCACGAAACAGTTCAATAAAATTATCGCTTGTAGACGTTAAAAGTTATGGGGGGGGGGGGTATTTAGAAACAGACGAATAAATAAAGCATAACTACTTTAAAGCCTTTCAAAGGAGCTTCATCTTACCCATAAAGTCTTGAGTTTTGGGTGAATTGATGAAAATATATTATTTGCACTTTCGTGTACTGAATGAATGGAAGGAGGAAGAGGAGAAATTCCTCACGAGAAGTAAAATAACACTCAAGCAATTTTGAGTGATATAGTGAAAAATAATAGCACCTAAATAAAAGAAATTACAGATCTGACACACATATAAAACCTTATTTTGCACCTTGAACTTAGCGCTTTCGGAAAAGTACTTTCAAAGGTCAACTTTACTTTTCTCTGTGACAGCGTCACTTTATCATTCAGCAAACAAAAAAAAAGACAATAAGAAAAAAGAAAGTTTCCACTTCTTTGAGCAGAAAAATCATGGCTCTCAATCTGGCAAACACAACAACTAAAAGTCCAGAAACTAAAAAAGAAAAAGGGGAAGAAAAAAAATATGCTCAGCTTTTTGACAGGCCTATATTCTACGATTGGCAATCACGGACCGAAAAATTTGCACTTAAATTGATATCGTGCTCAACGTTAAAATCTGTTTTAAGATGGTTGTCACGATTATTCTGTTCCACATCAACGACCATTGTATACGGCCTATCTGTGGAATATGGTGAAGTGTCGGACAAACGCAACTGACAACAGGATGGGCTGCTGCAAACGAAAGGTTTGTACTCCCTTATTCTTAGTGTCGAAAGATTGCTTACTAATTCAGCCGAACAAATCAATGGTTCATTCATGAATTCAGCATCTGATTTATTTTCGGTTTAAAAAAAATATCTATATTATAATTTGAATATCGACTTTCAATTTTCTTTTCTTCTTTATCTTCTGATGATAGTAAAACCCCAACACTCGTTTAAATAAATGTGCGATATCAGAAAATTTTCCATTTTCTTCAGTGTGCAACATATTAGAAAAATGCCATTTGAATGCCAGCATCTTATTACTCAAAAAAGTGGAATATTGGTTTTTATCTCTTCAACCAATTCTCAATTATTCGGTAAAATATCTACTACATTCATTAGAAGATCAGTTGCCTTCAAATATATGCTAACATCTATTTTTTATATACAGGTTACTTTGTTAAACTCATTGACATTTAATAATTATCTATTATGACCTTAAGCTTTCAAATGACATGTTTTAAGATTTTTCAAATATTTATTTGAATTCAGAGATATTACACTAAATAATTTTAAAGAAGAAAAATCAATGAAAATTTGACATTTTGATTTTAAAAGAAATGATAATCATTATCAATACAAACCGTCAAAAGAACGATTTAAATTCATTGCCTATCAAAATTTTTATAGCTACAAAACCTCTAGAATGTCTATTTTTAGCACATATATTTCTCATATTGATCTAATTATTTTATACTTAATATAAGGGTTTCATAGTATGATGGTGAACCAACGATGAAAATGTAGCCTTCAATTCTGTTGTTGTTGTTACTTATGGCACTTACCATATTGGACAAGCCCCATGCTGATACAGGAGCAGATATAAGCCGGAAGGAGCGTCTCTTGTTTTTGAAATAGCGCCAACTAAGGCCAAGAGTACGACTTAGCTACACACTCACCACATTCACTTGCACAACCCTTTTTTACAGGGAGGACACATTCACATATTTCACAGATAGCACACAGAAGAACAGCCATGCCCGCACCGGGACTCCCAGAACACGAGGAAGACGCGCTACCTCTGCGCCAGAAAGTCGGCTCTTCTATTCTTCATTATATCACGCTTTATACATCCCTTTGGGTTTGATTTCTTCTTAAAAATGTTTTGAAATGTTGCCTTTTTCAGACGATCAGCACATTGGTTCGTGTACCTCAGATATGGTTATGAGAAGTTAACGGTATCGTAACTGGTTCTCGTTGGTTGACCTAGAGTAGTACAAGTTCTCTCTGAACGCATCATCTACGACAAGGTCTGCCTCTATATGAATGGTTGGCTCATGTTCTATACGTAAAAGATGCAAATATGTGTCCTGTATAATTACTTGTCACGGTGGCTTGGACATTCACTTAATTTTTTGAAGTTAAAACAGGGTGGCTGTTTCCTTTTTATGGTTTTTCAGATGATCATTATCATAAAAATTCCGCCTCCTCCCTATCTAAGCATCTGGGATAAATTGAATAATGGGTAACTTACGGTGGCGTTCTAATAGCCAACACAAGTCACGGCCCAATTCTTCCAACGGGAAATACGGCCGTTGTGGATGTAACTCAATTCCATAATACTTGTATACCCTGAAGGCAAGGGGAAACCTCTTCACTTATATAAACATATTCGTGATATCCCCACCCTTTTTTCCATCTAACATTTTTATCCGTCAAAATGCGTGGATCTTTTTTTTAAGTAAGAATATAGAACATACTCATTCTTTTTTGGTTCTCGTCATAGAAGTCTCCCGTCAATTTTTGTTATCTTTCTCGTCATAGAATTCTCCCATGAATCTTTGGTATATATAGACTCACCCAACATTTAACAGACCATAGTTACATTTTCATCTTCAAAAATTTCCTACGGCTGAGTTTTATTTCTTCAAAGAACTTGATGATTATTGGCTGTTTTGGTACGTTTGGGGATGAAGCCCGTTGAGAAGGAAGAAGACGACATCCCTGGGGCGACGCCCTGTTAGAAGTCTGCCGATCCAGGATAAGGAGGGAAGGGGAGGGGAATTCGGGTGTATAGGGAGTATGTATGTCAGAACTCAGCCTCAGAGTCCCAAACCCCTTAGGCTTTATGGGGGGTAATAAGAAGCACTTACGTAATGTTAAAGGATTTTTTTATACATAATATAAATTTTTCATGCTCTAAAATGTTATTTGTAGCTTGAAACCTCAGACAATATTTGAAATGTTAGTTTTTAATTATTTTTGGCTTACATTCATTAGCCAACAGTCCTTATAGAAGTGAGAGACAGATTAAACCTTCAATTGAATGGGCATGCGTAAAATGTTTTCTACCATAACTACTTCATAAGGTAAAATAATTTTCAACTAATCAAATGAGCGGTCGCGGTAAATAATGACAACGATATGTATTATTAAAGTAAGTAAAAAATAGAAAAAGAAATATATGACTTACATCCAATTATCTAATATTTTATACTGAAGTAATCAAATTTGACCAGGGAGAATAAATATGGAAAAATTGCTTTATTCCATTTAAATATTTCAAGTATTCTTTAGACTTTTAAGTAAATAGAAATTAAATTATATTTCCTGAGTACATTCATCTAATTCTTATATTAAGAGGTAACGAAAGCAAAATGAGTCAAAAAATATAATTTAAAATCTAATATATTTAAAAAGAAAACTCCACTATTCAGTTCTGCGCGCCGATATTTTAAGAAATGTATTTAAGATCTGCGGTTATCAAATTGAAATAAATTTTAACGGTAGCACTTCTATGATCAAATTCAAATCGCTGACCTACATGGCAAATAATTCATTAGAAAAAATCAGAGCATATAAAAATTCACGATTATTCGGGCAGCATCATGTTGTACAGCATGATTATTTTCACACAAGCACAACAATGGTAACATAAAGACAAAAAAAGATTATTTATAATATTAGAGAATGATAATCAATTTAAAGTGTATTTTTTGCTTGAACCAATTAATGAATAACATAAATAATTGATTTTTAAGGTTATATTGTAGTTTTCCCTAAATGCACTTCAGATCTGACGATAACAAGCTTCCGGTATGGTGGTTGAATCTCGTTGCCCTGGTTGGTGCAAAAATACGGAATCAGCTAATCCTTGATGTTGATAAGATTTACTTCCTATTGGAAGGGGTATACTATGGCCGGTGATGGTTCTTGGACTCAACAGTGCTGTTGTGGCGTTCCAATCATTTAAATTTTCCTCGTACCTTTGGGCGTATTGAAGTATCTTTGGTAATCTTTGGTATCTTTTGGTAATTGTAACTATATTGGTAGAAATATTATAAGAAAATTAAACACCCGATTCACGATTACCATTATAAAAGAAATCGACTCTTGGTCTCAATCCAAGTTATTTTTAAACCAAACTGATCCGCAGTTTTCTTCATGTACAGCAGAGCTTTAACATTTCTGATGATAATGATATCTGTATATTAGTCTGTATCTCTGCAAACTAAGAGTTCACTGTTTTATTTAATCAGTTGCGTTTTAAACGATACCACCTGTGGGATCAGCTTCTTCGTTACGTTCTTCCGTGGGAAAATACCTTTTACTCTGAAATAGCTAAGTAAGCATTCCAGATCGTTTCGGTTTTATTTTTTTTTCACATTCATTTCATTTTTTTTTCATTTGATGCGGCCATAGATTATTCATGAAGTTTTTCAATTTCAACTACATGTCTAACGCTTTAAATACCTTTAAAATTTATAAGGAATCCCAGGTTAATTATTATTAACTAAATTTATTTAATTGGTAGTTTTCGTGTACTCCACGATACCTAATTCTTCGATAAATAATTTGATATAATCAATGCTCAGACTTATAAGCGATTACTACCATCACTAACATAAGTACTTCACTTCTGTCGAGACGTTCCTTATACCTACATCATTCTCTATGGAATTCTGAATTAAATAAAATCCAAGTTAATCTTGCTTTCTATTTTTTAAAATGATGTCCCTGAAAAAATGAAGGATTTATAAGCTTTCAGAAACTATTACCACCCCTCTAACTAAAGTAACTATAATTTCTAAATTCCAATCCAGGAATGTATAAAAAATTAAGAAAAAAACTAATAATTTAAAAAAAATCCCCAAAAAATGCAAGAAAAGAGTCGTATTAAGGTAACTGCTTTTTATATATTATTTAAAAAATGAATTCAACCTAACTTTCTTTTTTAACATTTAATTTTCTATTTATTTTTTTAGTTATTAACTATTTACTAATAAATGGAAATCAGGACAGTCCGGAACATATTATTCAAATTCGAGATAAATCCAGACAAATGCGAGACAAATTTTTGAGTTTGGAACAGGGAGAAAAAATTCATGATTGTCTTGGATATTCGGTCACAAGATCTCAACATTATTGTAACATTAATATTACAATATTGTAAAATATTGTGAATATTGGAAAACAACATAAAAATATTTCACTATAATAGAGTTGCTAAGAATATGAAACGTCCAAATAAAGTTTATGCATCCGTAAATCAACACAGAACATACAAATAATTGACAAATCTTATTACATGACACTAAAAAACAAAATTAGAAGTCCAGTCACAGAAAAGGAAATCGAATATTCCTTATATAAGAGTATAAGTTATTTTTTTATAAAAAAATTATTAAAAAATTCCTATAATTAAATTAAAGACTTTTTTTAAATATAGCGCAACTATTCAAAGCTTTTATAAATGCCAAATGCGCCATTTCTGATTATAACATAAAATATATCTCTTTTATAATATTAATATAGATGACAAAACAGAAATGTTGTGTGTGTGTGTGTCTTTTGTACTTTTTCTTCTCATTTGTATAATGTATTTCCTTTTAATTTTGTGTGTGGAATATACACATTAAGAATCTCTTCAATGAGAAAAAGAAGCTCATCAACATCGACAAATTAATTATAATATTATATTTTGAAACGAAACAAATTAGATGAAACAAACGATTAGATGACAACGAAACAAATTAGATTAAAAATTAGATGATAATGCTTTCACAAAACAAGTAGGTAAATGTGCTAGGAATAATATTAAATTCTGAATGAAGCTTTACGAATGACGTGAAAAACACAAACTGAAAATTTAAGAATTAAGTGAAAATCACAGATATGTTTTGTGAATCTCTTATAATAATTTTATCACCCTTAATTACTTCATGGTTACTAATGCTTCACTGTAACATACATGTTTTATAAAAATTTAGCTTGGGTAATAAAAATACAGAAGATATAATAATTTAATGAAAACGGAAACATAAGAGCATTTTTTAAAAAATAAATCTGGTAAGAACAATATTTTTTCTCCATTATTATTCACTTGAAATCACTAATTTAAAAGATGTTGATATTGTATGCGAGTCAAACAATTTAGTATGTTTCATCGAAACCGGAGAGAGCCTATATGTGTAATGAATGCAATGTTAGGAGAAACTACACGAGCCATTTTTTGGAACTCCTATAGGCAGCAACACTCCGTCGTCGAAGATAGTTTTTTGGGCGTAAACCAGCAATAAGCTCTATTGCTTACTCCCAGTTATTGATAGATACATTGGAAGCAGCAATATTGGAAATGCGATGAATAAAAGAAGAAAAAATATAAATAAAACAAATAGAGAATACAATACATATTATTCAGAACGCGATGAAAAACTCCTTGAATCAAAATTTTAAATCCTTTTATTATCGAAAATTTTATTGAAACAACTAAATCAACCTTTTATTATGAAATTTTATTGAAACAATTAAATCAACCTTTTATTATGAAATTTTATTGAAACAACTAAATCAACCTTTTATTGTGAAAATTTTATTGAAACAACAAAATCAACCTTTTATTATAAAAATTTTATTGAAACAACTAAATCAAAAACGAAATAGTTGCAACTGATTTTCCAATTTCATCTAATGCGAATAAGTGCTCACTATTTACTCTAAATGGGCTTTCATATTCTCAGAATAGTTGATCACAAGGACCATTCATTTATTATTCAAATATTTCTATCAAAAGCAACGGGCAATTACGTGAAATTGCAGTCGCAATTTATACCGATTCACCCAAATTGGTTCAGAACCTATTTTAATAGCTTTCTTCCTAGAACTTAAAACAAATAAGATGGTAGATCTATCGTTTGATAAATAACTTTAAAAATTCAATGCAATGCAGATTAACCGACGAATCATCTAAAATTTGCGAGAAATAAATAAATAACCGCTCTCTATTTTCTTAAGGAACTTATAATTCACTATCCAAATACTGTGGGATTGTACTCGATTTATTTTTACCAGTGAATTTCTCTAAATGCTGTTATAAAGATGAGTGGAAGTAAAATTATCATCAAAATTATTTTTATGAACCAATTATAATCGAATTTTTGTTTTTCATCTTTTCAAACGATGTAACAAACATCCTATGCTGAATTCCTTTTTGAAACTCAAAACTGGTTTATTGTATTTTATAAATTGGCTTTCTAAACTATTTTAGAGCAATCATCAATACTAAAATTTATCTTCTAATTATACATTGGAAATAATCAATTCTCAGAACTTAAAAAATCTTTTTATTACCTTTAATAATTATATGATGCGCAGTTTTTTTTAATTATATAACTAATTTTCATTTGAAATAAAGATAAAAATATTTACCATTAAAAATAGTTACCGAAAAAAGTTACCATTTTTTAAATTATATAATGCTCCAATACAATCTGCAGCCAATATGATTTACCAAATTCAACTATGGAATTGATAAATGAAATAATAATAATAATAATTTAGTTTTAAGTAACTTTATTTGCTTTAATTCAATTCGCCAATGCAATCACTTTCGAAGGTGATGAAGAGGAAAATTCTTTTTTTCCTTCCAACTTTAATGAACAAAGAAATGAACATCTTCCAACATAAATTAACAAAGAAATGAACATCTTACAATATCCTCAAAAACAATGCAAGTTTCAAAAACTGATTTACAATGCTTACGGATAGAAACTGAAACGTAATGATTGTTTCAAATAATTTCCAAAAAAATTAACAAATTATAACATTCATCATTTTTAATATCTTAAATCCAAAACATCAGCTTAGACTAAAACTCATTTTTAAATTTTATACTTTAAGAAAATTTATCAAAAACTTTGATAGAGTTTGATTTCAAAGATAATTTTTGAAAAATCAAGGTAACTGATACAACACATTTCAGTGGTGTTCAAAATTAGAAAATTTCTTTAACTTTAGTCGTTTAAAAAGAAATCAAAATATTTTTTAATACTGTTTATGTTTCAATCAAGTCATTTAAATTTGTTAAACATGATTAATTCTACAATGTGCCGATAAATCCAACTTATGGTGAGCTATTTTTATTCAAGGAATCAATCATGTAACCTTCATTCGTTGTAGTTAAGGTAACTAAACACAATAAAAACAGAAATTAGATGAATAATCTTCAAAATCTTAAATTGATGATTATTTATATCAAATTAAATTTCTTTGATAAGAATTTTTAAGAATTTTTATACACAAATTTTACAGAAAATAATTTCGCTCCTTTTATTAAATAAAATTAAAAATAAGAAAGATATTTACATATTTTCTTACATAAAATTCATTCCATTTAAGCACAAAATAAAATCTCAACAAACACTCTTGTTATACCCTATCGGTTACTGAAGTAACATAATTCCATCATCATGTAATTAAATTTGTGAGTTACTAATGTTCAGGGCTCTGAAAGGATTGAAATTTTTATTTTTCTGTAGATTAATTTTACTCCAAAAATACTTTTAACCTTTTGCTGTCCGCCGTCGAGTGTGACTCGACATTCAAGACTGTGCATCATTTTGACGTTTTATTTATTTATTTTTCAAATTTAATTGTTAAAAACGCCTACATAATGGTTAAGAGATGTAGATTAATTTTTTTAAAGAAATTCGACTTAAAAGAATTATATATATTTATTTTTTATAGCAATAAACAAATCTTTGTATTAGGTGAATAATTTTGCATCTAATTATTTTTCGGACTACAAAGGGTTAAAGCAGTGACATTCATTATTGGAAAAGTTATTTGTTATACTATATGATAAATCTGGGGCTTTTTTTATTTTCTATACTTGTTAAATTATTAGCTACGAAAATATACAAAGAAAAATGATCTTATCAAAGTAAGCTAAACATATGTGCTGTAGCCGGTAGGAATAATACACTCACATTATTTCTATCGGTTATTGAAGTAACATAATTCCATCCTCATGTAAATAAATTTGGGATAGTTACTATTATTCAGTTCTTTGAAAGGATTGAAATTTTTATTTTTTTGTAAATGAATTTTACTCCAAACATACTTTTAAAGCTGTAACTTATCCATTATGGGCAAGGTTGTTTATTAGACTATAAGATAAATTTGAATCTTTTTTTATTTCCTATACTTGTTAAAATATAAGGTACGAAAATATGCAAAGAAAAATGATCTTATCAAAGTAAGTAAAGTACATACAATACTTTAGTAACTTATAGGAATAATACACTCGTATTATTCCAATTGGTGACTGAAGTAACATAATGCCATCATCATGCAATTAAATTTGTGATAGTTACTATTGTTCAGTACTCTGAAAGGATTAGATATATTTTTCTCCAAAAATACTTTTAAAGCATTTAACTTATACATTATGGGTAAGGTTATTTGTTATATTACATAATAAATCTATTCTTTTATTTTTTTATATATTCTAAATTTGTCAAAATATAAGCGACTAAAATATACAAAGAAAAATGATCTTATCAAAGAAATAAGGGACTTGCACTCATAACGAATGAGTAAAACTTATTGTTTGGTATAAATTCTTTAAACATCAAATTTAAAACTGAAACGTAATCAAATTCTAAGTATAAAAGATAATTTTAAATAATACTTACAAAGAAAACAAAACACTGAAATTTGTAGAGATTGAAGCCATGCTACTCTTGAAGGTGAGGCATCAAATTCTTCCATCAGTTTCTTAAAGTAAACTCCAAAACTTTTTCCATGTCCTATAATTACAAAGTTGACCGTCATGGTCCCGAGTAGCACCATCCAACCCCAACCACCGTCGGGGGGTACCGCCACTTTTGGCACCTGGGCAGTTGGATTGACCTTCGAAGGTGCTTTCTCCGTAGTTTCTGAAAATTCATCTCTTCTCGTTTCTGGCATATCCGTTAAGGAACTAAGGCTGTTCTTGAGAGCAGTACTTCCGGTTAGTTCGCTTCTTTCCGTTTCCGGTCTAGGTGCCATTGAAAAGATTCAACTGCAATAGCATTTATTTATTGTTGTTTACAACTGATTGTTTTCTTTTAAGTTCT
This sequence comes from Argiope argentata, assembly GCA_026289955.1. NCBI lineage: Eukaryota > Metazoa > Arthropoda > Arachnida > Araneae > Araneidae > Argiope > Argiope argentata. The sequence continues at coordinate 9,235,004 of JAOUZG010012691.1, forward strand.
GGGAAAATTCGAAATGAGACTCAAAACACATTAAACGACTTGCCACGAGTGTTGATTAATTCCCATGACTGTTTATCACTTTTAAATATCAGATCTATAGTTTTTTTTAGTTACTGAAAATGGTGATAAATATATGGTTAATCATATATAGTGAAGCTATCAGTTAGTTTTTAATTTCTGCCTAAAAGAAAAGGATGAAAAAAATGTATCAAGTTATAACAGATGTTCTCGACGATTGTAGATCCAAGAGATAATTTATAGTTGCTACAAGATTTTAGTAGCCACGGAGTTCATAAAATTGTGGCTTCATTTAGCTCAGCAAAAACATAAGTTTCCAGTAAAATCAGAAGAAAATTTCTGTCCTTTCTTACAACATAATATTCCTTTATTAATCACGAATTAAACTTTCTCATTTAATTAATATAATGAGATAAATCCAGCTTGTATGAAATATATTTATGGCACCTTATTAGATGAACGAGTGGAACTGCATTTACTTCAAAATTATCCAACTTATTAAATTATATTTATTGCAGCAAAATTTTGCACTATGTCAACAACGAAATCTTATAGATATTCACAGCTAAAATTTATAGAGGAAATATTCGTTTTAGTTTCCTTTTAAATAATTTTGCTATTCCCAACATATAGATAAAATCGAATCCTGATGGGAATTAATTTCAACAGTCGTTGTTATTCTTGAGAACTTTTTTTAAATATAAATCCAGATTCAATTTTATAAAATCAGTTCTCGATTATCCAAAATGGATTAATTTTTAAGTAATTTCAAATACAATTTTTTTTCTTTTAATTTACAGTTTGGAATTCTATAGCAAAGAGTTACTTTTTTTATCGTTTTATATGAAGCAATGATTTCCTGTAAATACAAGAAAGTTATGTATTTTAACTAGGAATTATAACTGTTCAATGTTATTTTATCAAAACAATCGTAGGTCGGTGCCTAGGATCAATCGGAAAGACAGTCTATTCCGGCGAAACTTTTCCCTTGTATCGAAAGATCGATGAATTGATACTCACGTGAAAGTGTTTGTTTGCAGAAATTACTATCAAATTCGCCTTCAATCGCTAAAAACCACCTGATACTAAGTTTCTCCTCTGTACAATAAACCATATCTAAGTCCGCAAACCTCACTCTCTCTCATCCGTTTCAACCCAGTGGAGGACTCCGGAGTAAGATGAATCTGTGCTGCTGCATCTGAGCTACAGCATCAATGAGGTCTGCCATTTACCGGCTTCAAAAGTACCGCCAAGCCCTCGCCAACTTTGAATGCCAAAAGACGTTCCCTTCGCCAATGTTATTTCAACGTCGAGTGATTTTCGGTTAATTAGTCTCCGGTAGAGTCGTGAAGTTTCGAATTATTTATTGTTGTTCCGTTGGGATAAATTTATTGTTCGGAGTGGATTATCTTAAGCTACACATGGTCAAGAGAATTTGGCGAACAATTGGAATATTTGAATATTAATTGTGCATTAGATCAACATTAATTAGTGAAACGCTAACAACTAGACAGAACGAAGTGTAAAGTATTTATAATTGTTCAAATAAATACATCTGAAAATATTTCTATTAAAACCAAAATGATTTATAATAAAGAAATTTACGGAGAGATAATATATATATATATACGAAGATTTAACGTTATGTCAGAAAAAAAAAGTTATGTCAGCACTTTAAAAAAGTTCCATCATTAGTTTTATGACTCGATCGGAAAAAATCATATCCTGAGGAATTTTTTTCATTTTACCTAAAGAGATATTAATTGTTATTCACATGACAGTGAATCTTGTTTCATTTAAATATAGCCGATTACATTATGTAATAAAAATGTTTCTAAGTTGATATTTTATAAAAATTTTCTTACATGTCAGAAACTAAGAAACATTTTCCGAAAGCGAAGTATTCTGCTTCGTTATTTCCATAATCGAAATAATTCCTTCATATGAATTTTAAAAAATGTTATTTTAAGTTATTAATGTATTTTGTGCACTATTAAAAAGTTTTTATAAACTAAGAAGAAAAGAAAGAAGTCATTGCAAGAAATTTATACCTCGAATACATAAATAGGAAATACTGTCTTTTTTCTTTTTTTTTTTGGAAAATCATAAAATAATCCCAAAATAATTTATATAAGAATTGGGAAAACATCACTGCTAGAAAATATTTTCAGAAACAATACAAAGAATCCGTCAGATCGAAAGCTCAAAAATAGTTTTAAAAAAATCATCTTGATCTAAGAAGAAAATAAAACATGAAATTGCTTGTCCACTCCTAAATAGTAAGAAAAGATTTCTTTATTTGAGCTTTGTTTGATTATTTTAATTGCCAAATTATACGTAATTATATAACTAACATTAATAAAAAAATTCAAATGAAAAGATATTGTTTTCATCCTATTTTTCGAGAAAAAAGCTCAAATAATGATTACAAGTGTTTCTATTCAAGTACTTTTGCTTATGACTATGCAAGTATAATTTTGATAGCTTTCACAAAATTCTTTCATATTCTTCATAGAATTCTTTCACATAGAATTTGAAAGAGGAAAATTACAACTACTAACGAGGGGGGAGGAAGGGTAGCCATTACACAAATTGTTTACCTCCGTGGGGAATTATAATTAAAAAAAATTATAATTTAAAACTTAAAAAATAAAAAAGAAACATCACATGAATTTCATTGCTGTTTGAAAAAGCTTTATTACCCCACAATATATTTGGCGCATTATTGCCTACTTTTGGCTCTTGAGCCATAAAAATCAAATCAACCAACCAACCACGATATATTAATTATGGCACTGAAGTAAATTTAATAATAATATAAAGTAATATGAAATAAAATAATGAACTAAAATATTAAAACAATATGTTCGCTTTCCATCTCAATAATTCCTTCAAAGAGAGTTAAATTACCGCAAATATTAAAAGGATTTCTTTGTGATAATTTGTCATGTTGATTCATTTTTGTAACTTTTCAGAATTAAGAAAAAAAAATTTAATCAAAAATTGTTAATTAATAATGTCAATGTAATAGAAAAGGAATTTTCTTTTATTCAATATCAATAAGTAACTTATGGGATTTAAAATCGATACTTTTTATAATGAATTACGTATTGCTGTTTTCAAACAAACAACCTATTTTTAGCTTTTCATGCATTTAGCACAATACAATTTGGAAATTCCACCCATCTGTAATCTACAGTTTAAATCTTTCTACTAAAATTCTTAATGTTATATGTAAAAGGAGAATGTCTATATAATAATCTTTTTAGAGAAACTGGCCCATCTTCATATCACACAAGAAACAAGCCAGGAAGTATCGCATGCTGGAAAGTCATCAGAGTAGTTCTCTCACTTTGCTATAGCTAAAAATTAAGAGAATTTATAAAATTTTTCAAATCTATTAAATCGAATGAGCGCATTTTAAATATAAAGAACTAAAAATATTGAAGCAACATATTCGCCTTCCATCGCCTTGAAATCGAGTTAAATTGCTATAAATATTTTTTAAAAAATTATTTGTGATAATTTGTTATACTGATTCATTTTTTTTACTTTTTAGAATTAAAAAAAATTAATCAAAAATTATTAATTAAAAATATTAAATGTTAATTTAATAGCAGAGGAATTTACTTTTATTCAAACTCAAACAGTAACGTATGTGATTTAAAATCGATAATTCTTTTAATGAATTACTTATTGCTATTTTAATAATGCGTAACAATAACCTATCTTTAGCTTTTCATGCATTTAGCACATTACAATCTGAAAATTTCACCAATCTATAATTTACAATTTAAATCCTTCTACCAAAATTCTTAATGCTATATGTAGAAAGAGAATGTCTTTATGATAATCTTTTTTAGAGAAACTGACCCATCTTCCTGTCACACACAAAACAAGCCAGAAAGCATCGCAAGCTGACAAGTCATCAGAGTAGTTCTTTCACTTTACTAGTACTAAAAATTAAGAGCGTTCATACATTTTTTTCGAATCTATGAAATCAAATGAGCACATTTTAATGAAAATCGGTTCGTATTCAAGGTTAAATAAAGCAAACATTTTACAAACTGAGCAGTCGTAATAAATGCCCATGATTATCAACAAAACTCATTAGAGCAGAAATATCCTACGGGGAAATGGCAGAATCAAATATAGAATGATTCTAATATGAGGAATCGTTCCCTCTCACTGCTCTCACAACGCTACATCATATTGCGAAAGAGAAAATCGATGAGATCTTTCGGCTGTCGACTCACTCAACTCCCGTAGCAAAGTAGTTTTCAAGTCTTGGACGATCTTGAAAGAGGATTAATAAGTTACAAATCACATCCCAAGAGCGTCCCAGACATATTCAATGGGGTTTAAGTTTGGAGATTTAGTAAATATCATTTCTATTAAAATCTAGAGAAAGTAATACGTAAATGAATGAACTTTGCTGTCCATAGCGAAGAACAATAAAAGTTATACCATTGAATTGTCGAGTGTATTATATCTCTGCCCTAAAGTTTAATTATATATCATTCTAATAAAATAAATCTGTGTTGTCGAAACATCTTTCTCACTTATGAAGAGGTACACAGCAATCAAATAAATAAGCCTTTACAGATTCAGTGATCCTTTTCTCAGTTTAGTTATATTAATGTTCCGTTTTAAAGCAACTCTAGGGATATTTTGTGATCTGCCTAGTTACTTAGAACTGCAGTCAGCTGACGAGGACGGCTCCTAAGCTGGTACATCTCACTCCAACTTCACACCACACCAGCTGGAGAATGTTTGGTCCCGACGTATTTAACGGGCACCAGACTGGCTTACATGGTGGTTCCTCAATGAAATAAAGCTTCGAACCTACAACCCCCTGGCCCCGAAGCAGGGACTTTAACCCTTTTCTGTCCAAAAAATAATTAGATGCAAAATTATTCACCTTATACAAAGATTTGTTTATTGCTATGAAAAATAAATATATATAACTCTTTTAAGTCGAATTTCTTTGAAAAATTAATCTACATCTCTTAACCATTATGTAGGCGTTTTTAACAATTAAATCTGAAAAATAAATAAATAAGACTTCAAAATGATGCACAGTCTTGAATGTCGAGTCACACTCGACATCGGATTGCAAAGGGTTAACACAGGCCACCGCAGCCGCGATCCTTTTCTCAGATATTGAAGTAGAGATATCTGGTCTCTTCAATCCAGTTACAATGATTTTGATACTTCTGTAAATCCTGAATTATGTTCTGGGATGATATTCCTGGGTTTTCTGCTCCACGGTAAAAGCGCTATATTCAGTGTTGAAGTAAACAGGACACAATAGAAGATCTTTAAAAATCACCTTTGGCTATAAAGCAATGTATTCGATTTTTTAGGTATACAATTAATACTCGTTTCATTAGCCTTGCTTTCATTTACATAAAAAAATTCACCTCAGGGCTGCTGCTGTGGCTGGGTGGTAAGTTTTAGGCTTCAGAAACAGAGGATTTGGGGTTCGCGACCGATTTTCACCTCAGAACTATCCTGTAAGTTGATCTGGTGCACTTTTAATATGCTGGGGACAAACGTTTTCCTACTGGTGTGGTGTAGAAGCTTGGAGGGGAGTGTCAGCTCAGGTGCGTCCTCGTCATCAGACCGCAGCTCATAATTACAAAATCCGTCTTAATAATAATGCTAGTGTTGCTTTAAAACAGGATTTAAAAAATTAAACTAAAACCTTAATGTGAGAATATTTCTTTAGAGTAGAGTCCGATCTGATAAATGTAACTATATGCCCGATTAAAAATGTCTGCGATGGTTTTGGAAGGGAAATACATCTCTTAATCAAATACGTGTATTTTTCGCAGCTTTCCTTGAATAAAATCCAAAGTGATTATCATACAAAATTTCTTTTACATTTTAAAATGTAAATAGTCAAATTTTCTATTACATTATTTTTCTTTGATTTCATAACATTTTAAACCTCTTACATGCTCAAATTTCATACCAGATCCATCTTTCAAAAAATCGGTTCGCACATAAGAGATAGAATGGAATAAATATTATTATAGAACAATAGTTATTAAAACAATAATTAATCTTTTTAAATATTAACTCTTTTTCGGAAGGTACAAAAGCTATCAGAAAATTGTTGTTGTTACAAATGGCTCTTACCATGGACAAGCGTGCTGACGGCCGTCAGAGATTTTAAGCCGAATGAGCGTCTCTTTTTTTTTTGAAGTAGCGCCAACTAAGGTCAAGAGTACGACTTAGCTACACACTCATCACATTCGCTTGCACAACCCTTTTTTATTGGGGGGGGGGTCATTCACACACCTCACAGATAGTACACAGAGGAACAACCATGCTCTAACCGGGACTCGAAAACTGGACGATCATGAAGAAGACACGCTACCCCTGTGCCAGAACACTGGCTCGGCAAATTGTAATGTTTACGTTTAATACAAGATTATTTTCTTAATTATTTTTGCTAGAAAAAGCAGAACAATCTTTGAGCGGATCATAACTCTTTAAATGTTCCCTACTACACCAAATTGGATCACGACTCAGAATTTTTTTATAAAAGCTCTGTCTTGAACGAGATGTTTGTTTATTTCATATCCAATTTAGTGTTAAATTGAAATTTTTCAATGCCGTGTTTGAAATGAATAAAAGGAAGCATATAACCACACTCAATTGCTGTTGTATCAACATAATATAATTTAACGGACAAGAAATTTAAATACAGGAGATAAACATTAATATTTTTATTTTTAGTTCAGTACTTTACCATATCTCAAATCTGGGATAATTTTCTTATAATCCTGTATTTTAATGAAGCCGTATGAAATCCTTTCTCGATCCAAAATCAAAAGATGTGGCATTTGAAGTTTTTTCACATTTCGATGTACAATGCAATTTCTTTCAGGATCTTTCTCGTCTCATTTTAATCGGAAAACACAGGTTTTTAGCCACACCTGTATTAGGTTGGGTATATAAATTAGAGCAAATGTGTCTGAGCGTACGATTTATCATCGAGTTTTCATCGACTCTGCTTATTGGAATATCCTCGGGGTGTCATTTTTTAACTTGCGATGGAATTCCTTGTTGCAATGTATTTATAAACAAAAACTCAACATTTTTCATTGTCAAATCAAAATACTATTTCTATCTGAACTCGTAGAGCAGAATAAAAGTCATTACTTGTTTCCAAAGATCATTACTTTATTTTCTTGAAAGCTAGTTTCAATTTATTTTCTATCAGATAGCATCTAAAAAATGTCTTTTATATTCTCAGCTGGAAATTGTACAGTTGCTAAAACACACATTCTTAAATAAACAATATATTGATTAGTGAGTCATATAAACAAAATCAGTACATTTGCTGCTGATTCTGTTTGATTTCCTTGAAGTATAGTTTCGAGTTATTATCGATTAGTTGGCATCTAAAAAATATCTTTCATTTACTCAGCTGGAAATTTTATAATTTCTGAAACTCAAATTCTTAAATGAATGATACATTGAATAATAAGTAATATTTAAATATAAAAGTAGAGAAGATTCTAATTTAGAGATAAGAAAAAAAATTAATGACTCATAAAGAAAAAAACATTGGAAGGTTAAATTTTTTACAAACTATATTTAACCCTTTGCACTCGATGGTGCCTCTTGGGCCCCATTCAAGACGATACATCATTTTGACGTTTTATTTATTTATTTTTCAATTTTGATTATTGAAAATACCTAAAGAATGGTGAAAAGACGGAGAAATTCAATTTTAAACACACACACACACAAGTTTTAGGCAATTAAACAAGCCCTTATATGTTGAATAATTATGCATCAAATTACTTTTCCGAGTACAAAGGGTTAAAATTTACTTGTATCAAATATTCTCAAATTATGAGTCATGATATATCTTCCCGTAACTTGTATGTCATTTGTAGCCATAAAAATTAACGTCATTTCTTTTTGCAAAATTTCACAATATTTACAAGTTATATTCATTTAAAACATTCCATTTACGGAACAATAGTCATAAATATAAAGTATTTTATATTTATTAGTAATTCATTCTTCATTTGTTTATTTTATTTTCCTACATTACTAACGCAAAACTCTTTACAAAACGCAGGTATTCGGCATATGATTTTGCGTCTGTATTTCTTCTGAGGCAAACGTATCTTCATTTACAAAAATTTTAACTAAATATACTAATGTTTTTTAACTCATGCCAGAAAGATATTTGATATTAATTTGCTTCACTTTGTTAAAATTATAATTTTATTGATATGTAACAAATCTATCTTAATCAAAGGCTAATAGATTTCAACTAAACAAGGTTTAACTTTACTGCATCCCCAGAAAAAAATCCTCATTAATAAAAATTAAATGCGTGAATAATTTGCACTCCACAGAAATCTGAATTACCGATAGATTTTTTTTCTTCCAAATATTGTTTGAAAATATTATAAAGCGCTAGAAAGTCTTTAAGGAAAGTTTTGTTACAATTAATGAAATAGTTTTCAATAATTCAAAATGGTAGCTTCTATTATTATTCATGATGTCACAAAAGGGAACTTCCCTCTAGAGAAAGACATGATTTTTTTTATTTGAGCATCGTTATGTATGAAATTGTACCTTTGAAATACCTTTGCATACCTTTTGCAATAAAATTTTGAGGATTTTTTCAATAAATGATAGTTGTGGGCTATTTATATAGACTTTAAAACGCTCTGATTTAATAGATCTAGAAATACAGATAATCAATCGATTTAATAGAATGTATAACATTACATGTTATACGGATTGGTAGAGACATACTGCATTCAGCATTGATAGCGTTAATTTTGAATACCAATGGCATGTTCATGGAAAATAGTCTGAATATAATTTGTAAACTAAATTATAATACGAAAGAAGCAAAGATGTAAAAAATGAGAACTGAATTATTAAATCAGGTTAATCGAATACAAGTAAAAAGTCAATTGCAGGTTCAAAGTGAGATGAAACTGCTCAAAATATGTTTCCGTGTCAAAATGTTCATAAAATGTTAATAAATGATATTAAACGCTCCTTTATTAAATCCATACACCTGCTTTATTTCCCATATTCAGTCTGCGGCGCCATTTATGAGTATGGTAGAACAAAAGATAACGTATTGCCTAGTCTTTATAAATTGAATCCCCATGGTCTAAATCACGTACAGGTTGATCAATAAAGTACTTTTAAGTTCTTTGAATTCAAAACGAAATTTCATACATCCAGGGAAGTTACATACGCCAATAGTAAAGACTAATCTCAATTTATTAAGACAGGTTACAGCGCTCCTAGCGACGGAGGAAGGAAGTCACAAAGAATAAAGAATATCAACCAAAAAGTTCGATTAGAAAAATTCACATTATATCATAATAAAAAGGTAAGGAAATTTCATATAGTAATCTGTAAAACTGGCGGAGATATTTGAGAATAAAATTATGGACTTTCCATGACTTGAAAAAGAGGTTCGTCCTAAATTGAAAAATGTGTCCTTTGGTATTATCATACAATTTTCCCAGTAAAGAAAAGACGGAATGACATTTGAGCAAAGAAAAAAGTAAACAATAATAAAGAAGTATCTGAAAATCTCACTCGATGAGGAGGGGGGGATAGATATATGGCTCATTTTTCCATAGTAAATAAATTTGTTTAAAATCTGCCTTTATTAAATTTATGTCCTTTAGAACTAATGTCTTACTTCATTTAATAAACTATGACGAAGACTTTTTTGAGTGCGTCCAATTTTAAATAGTTTTAACACGAAAATTTTGTATTTGATATATTTAATAACTTTTATTCCAAATTAAACTTCAAAATTTAGATGAAATGGCAGAAAATTTGAGAGTTGAATAGCACAATGAACAGAATGGTGTAAGACTTTTAAATAATGTATTACATGCGTATCAAAAATTGAAGTTTAAAATACTTTGCAGAAAAAGCTATTAAGAGACATAAAATATTTAATTACAAATTTTAGCTACCATCTTTCCCAGCATACGAGCTGGTCACCAAAGGTGGTTAGCTCTCGTGCTTTTGTATAAAAATATATAATACTAGTATATACTTGCTGAATTTTAGAATTTTTAAGAACGAATAACCTTCGAGTAACCTTGAGAAAGCTAAAAAAGTATCTCTTTTCACGTCACTCTTTCCCAATGAGCAGCTAAAGCATGTCTCGCTGACGTGAAAGACTTGAGATATGCATACCCTGCAACTTCTGAATGAGACAATAATCTAACTACACTAAAACGTAGAATAATCATACTGTATCTTACCACAAGTGGTTAAATCTTTCAGATCTTAGACTTAAATCTTTTCTAATTTAAACTCCCTTGTTCAGTGGCCCGTGTCCAGATTACTAGGATACAGTTTTCTTTTCTTTTAAAACACGAGAAGTTCGGGGAATTTTGAGTTATCTTACATAATAGCATAAATAAGGTCTCTGAGGGGGGTAAAGGAAAACTTAGCTGAAAAGTATTTCAAGTATTGCTAAGTTATTGGACTGTCTGTCTAGAAACAAAATGTCTTTCTCCTTTCCTTAGTTTATGGTGAAATATGTCTAGTTTATGTTTCAGCAAAGGTCAAAATATTTAGACAAGCAGCGGCAAAAAAGTTTCTGTGTAAATTGGAGTACTTTTCTTTTTGTAGTTTTGTTTTCGGTTTGAATTCTTATTCGAACAATTGATGGTCACGCAAAAACGAAAAATAAAATTATCAAAAAATAATCACAGTTTAGATGTTTGATCATATGCACATCTCAAGAACTACTCGAGAAATATTTTACTATTAAAACTAATTATCGGCTAAAACATTTTTCACATGGTTGTAAAAAATTAAAAAATAAATAACGTTTAAAATATTCTTATAACAACGCAATAAAAGATGTGTACATTTTTAAGAAGAGCTAAAGGTTAATCTGCTGTGTTGTTATTACTTATGGCACTTGCCAAGGACAAGCCACGCTGATACATCAGCAGATTTTAAGCCGAAGATATGCGTCTCTTGTTTCAAGTAGCGCCAACTAGGGCCAAGAGTACGACTTTAACTATACACTCATCACATTCGCTTGCACAGCTCCTTTTTACAGAGGGACACATTCGCACATCTTACAGATAGAACACAGAAGAACAACCATGCCCGAACCGGGACTTCCAGAACATGAAGAAGACGCGCTAACTCTGTGCTAGAAAGCCGGCAAGGTTAAAATGGGAAAAATAAGGACTTGTGGTCAATAATATATATATGAACTCATAATATATAATAATAACATATAATAATATATATAAAATATATATTTATTTTTCTATCATATAATATACATAATACAGGGTAAGTCAAAATGAATATAGCGATTACAAACGGCTATAACTATTTAATGAAAAAATATTTATCGATAAGATTTACACAGAATGTAGAAGAATCTTCAAAATTTTATATACAGAAGTCATAGATGTTCTATGTGACTTCCCTTGGTCACACGGACAACATCTAATCGGTATTCCATTTCACGCCATACATTCTGAAGCATTTGTTCATTAACCGACTCAAGCGCATTACAAATGCGTACTTTCAGTTCTTCAATTGTTTTGGGCAAGGGAAACACAAACACTCTGTCTTTCACATAACCCCATAGGCCTTCCGCTACTTTTTCCTTTGCACAAACATCCTGTTTCCTCAAACATCCGATGCCATCTGCGTATGTTGTTCGCATTTGGAGGTTCTTCATTGTACCGCTGACGAAATTTTCTCTGCACTGTAATAACAGAACGGCAACTGTGAAATTCCAACACAGAGAATGCTTTCTGCACGGGACTAGCCATTTCCACTAATGAGACGCCGCGCTGAACAGGTTTCTTGTCGTTGCGAAGTTCGATTTCGCGCATGCGCAGGCATCCGCTTGGCTGCACGTGCGCTTTACGTTAATAAATTTTGAAGTTCCGTCTACATTCTGTGTAAATCTTATCGATATATCTTTTTTCATTAAATAGTTATAGCCGTTTGTAATCGCTATATTCATTTTGACTTACCCTGTATATAACAACATATATTTGAAACATTCGAAAAATTCATGTCTTGCTTTGTGAAATAAATAATCTAACACAGACAAATACACACACACAAGGAACTTACTAATAAAACGAAGAAGGCTAAGATAGCAAAATGGAATATTTTCCTAGCTATGCAAAAAATATACTCCTATGATTGATTGATGCAGCTGATGTAAAGGTCTGCTGCACACATCAGATTTTTAAATGTACAAAGTTGCCGCTACACCGCTTCGATGCCACAGATATAAACTGCACACATTTCTGGGAAATGACGCATTCGGATACCAATGAAAATTGAATATCATTAAAAAAATGCTGCGCTTCTTTAACTAATCTACAAAAAATGCTTTTAAAAAAATTGAGATGTAAAAATTTTTTGATTTAAGACTTACTGGAATTTGACCTTATATGTTACAAAGGATTTTACAAGAAATTTATGATCAAATTTTCTAATATTTTAGAATGGGTGTCCAATCGTTGAAGGGAATGGGAAAGAATTAGATTATGTCATAATATGTATGAATTAATTCGCTATAACTCCATTATAACTATTTTCAGTAACAATGAATTAACCCTTCTTTGCATGATTTTTTCTTTAAAAAAATCAGGGTGATGTAATTAATGCTCTAGATTAAAGGAAAAATATTTAAAAAAATCTTGGTGTAAATAAAAATATGTATTATGTAAAAAACAATATGATCGAAATTTACATCATGCATTGTCACATATTTAGCTCAGTACTAAATAAATAAAAAAATATTCTTTACTAAATCTTCTTTATTCTGTATGATAATTTAATTAATTTATAATTATTGATAATAAATTAATTTCCATAAAACAATTTAAAATCTCGCTCATTTCTTCCAGTCACAACAAACAGCGGAATGACAAGTTGTAGGCCTGGTAATTGACAGTGACGTTTGCTATTTTTTGACAACTGCGTTTTTTTGTACGCAATAGTCGCTTAAAAAGTTGCCAGCAACAACAAATTTACAGTACAAGGGTTTTGAGTCCCTTTTTTTATTGACTAAATATTATGATGGATTTTTCCATCATCATGCAAAGAAGGGTTAAATTAATTATGGTCATTTATTTAATTTTATCCTGTATCTTACATTTTCTTCTTTTTATTTTTAAGATATCAATGTTTCTGTCATAGTTCTCTTTGATAGATTGTTGTTGTTGTTACTTATGGCACTTGCCTATGTACAAGCCCCCTGCTGATACAGCAGCAGATTTAAGCCGAAAAGAGCGTCTCTTGTTTTTGAAGTAGCACCACATGCGCTTTCATAGCCCCTTTTTACAGTGGGGCACAGTCACACATCTCACAGATAGTACACAGAAGAACAACCGAACCAGGACTCGAATAAGACACGCTACCTCTGTGCCAGAAAGCCGGCTCTCTGATAGATTTACTGATATAATTGATATTTTCTAAGGAATACAAACTTTCTAATACCTTGTAAATAGTAGTTTCTACCTCATATAAAATACACCTTTTTTTGACAATTTGCAGGCTATAATGGTTTTGTATTTTCTGTCGTCCTCTCAGATTTGAAATATTGTGCCCTTATATGGAATCTGTGTTATTGAGGTAGCCAATCATCTTCCCTTAAGAAAGAGAGCCCTTTTTTAAAAAAATTAGGCCCTTCCTCAAAAATTATTCTTCCACTTATCCTCATTTTTGATATTTGATGATTCTTCTGTAAATCTCTGTATTCAATCGAATTTGAATTGATATTGATAAAATTGACAAAAGTTGAGTTTGATAAAAAAAAAATGGATAGATACATTGAACCTGAACATCTATTAAACATATTTCACATGAAAATTTATTTATTATTATTCAATTTACACTGTGATACTCTAGAAATGACACAGTAATTGAAAGCGTTTATTCATTTTTAATACACTTTGGACTTATAATAAATTGGTGATTGAATGTTGATACTTAAACTGCAGCACTTGCCTTAAAATCTCTACAAATGATATTTCTAGTTGAGATATTTCCAATATATTCTTAGAAAATGTTACACTGATAAAAAAATTAATAATCTTTTAAATAATAAGTATGTGTATGATTACAAAAAAGATGTTGCAAACGCTTTTATTATGCATTTATCATATTATGGTGTATTCTGTACATTCTTGTAACAATGAAGAAAAGTGTTTATTTTATTTACAATATTTTGTCCTTCACTTTATTTTGGTCTTCTTTTTCATTTTAAAAAGGTTGGTTACCTTAGTATTATGGAGATATTTGTAGAATTATTGAGTAAGTTCAAAATAATTCTTGTGTTACTTGCACCATAGAACTAAACAATATCTTTTCTCTAAATATACCTATTCACTTGAAAATTATTTTATTCGTAATTCTGAAGAGATATTTATGCTATTATGCCTTTTTTCTTTAAAATTATCAATAACTCGATTCATTTCCCTGGTGTTCTCATTTCTATTCATTTTACTGTACCGACCTAACTTTTGAACAAAAATTACTTTAGAATTCTTAATTAAATTCGATGACAATAGCTATCCCCCCGGGTGGGAACAACTGGAGTTCAGTATGAGATGCTTCCTGCATTTGATAGGATCTCGCTACCTTGGAGAGTACACGAAAAGGTGGAAGTGTAGCTCCTCCCATCGATGACGGGACGTACTTCCTTAGGGACGGGCTGTACCGAGGCCGGTGATGGCCCTTAGGATTCAACCATAGTTCCCGCCAGTGTTACGATTGAGCGTTCCGGTCATTCAGTATTATTTATCTGTGTGGTTTTGGGCGTATCGGAGAGTCAGTGATATGACTTAAATTGGCAATCTTTCTTTTTGTAAATTTTTTTTTTCGTCGATATTTTTTTATGTATTTGAATGCTTTAAAAGTTTATTGTTTTTATTTTTTAAACTCACGATTGACCGGTATTTTTTTAATTTTATTTTTATTTTCTTCAATGAAGCGTTCATTTTTGGGTGCATTTATTTTGTGATTAATTCCTTTTTTTTTTTTATTAAAATGAATTTTGTGCATTATAGTTTTTTTTCACTCAGCACTGTAACTGGATTTTTCTGCAGAGCACATTCTCGAATGAATAAAATGATATAAAATATTAGTTCTTTCACGTTATATTTCATAACACCAATATTTATTTAAAAAATTAATTGTCAAGGATTACTTTATTTATATATTTTTAAAATTAACATATAAAATTTAAATATTTATTTATCAATATTTCAATTATCAATAATTATTAACAATAATATCAATATTTATTTTAAAAAAATTAGCTGTCAAGGATTACTTTATTTATATATTTTTAAAATTAACATATAAAATTTAAAAAATTAAGAAGAAAAATTATCATTAAAACTGAATGTTTCATTTTTTATCATTTTTCTCATCGAATCTTTTATTAAAAATTCGAAAAATTACTCATCTTCTTTGATCCGTCATATTAATTCTGTTTCATGATATTCCATTTAAGGTTGGACGAAATTGTATCAAGTAAGCAAAAGTATCAAATCCACAAAACTGATACAGATTAAGAGTATCAAGTATTCAGAATCAGTTCTTTGACCGATTTGATAATATTTTACCTTCTTCTTTTTTGATCGCGTAACACTACATCATTCTAATGTAAAGAATTAAGTTGATTTAACCTAGTTTGCCATCCTGCCTCGGTGTCAGAATTAATACTCGTAGAATTTTTTTACTACCCTTTACCCCATCTAAGGGTTGTATATACTACTGAAGAATTTTCGCCATCTCTACACAAACTAAAATAGAAAAGCCTTTCCAATCCTTCTCTTAGCCGCCTGTCAATCACAATCAAAACCAAGTCCACACCTTCAAAAGTTAAACACCTTTACTGATAGTGAAAATCCTAATTTGGAATCATATTCTCATATATGTGTCAGCAACCAATCTCAGTTACGGCTGGGTGATATGGCATCAATTTGATACAAATTATCAAAGTGGCACTTGCAGAGTGGCACATGGAGTAAAGTATCGGATCGATATAATATCACCTAATGGTAGTCCGCCATTATGACTTTACCTCAGTATATGCTTAGTTTAGTTTAGTTATATTAACGCCCCGTTTCAAAGCAATATAGGGCTGTTTGGGACTGACCTCGTTTTGAACAGTGGTCAGATGACGAGGACAACACCTGTGTTGGCACCCCCTCTCCAAACTTCAAAATCAGCATTAGGATGTTTGGCCTCGACTGGTTTAACGAGCACCAGACTCATTTAGACGACGATTCTTCGGTGAAATCAGGACTGTGGTGGTAAGGTCTCAGCTCGTGATCAGTAGGGTTTCAAGTTCGAGACCCGATTCTACCGAATAACCGCCATCTTAGGGGGTCAGTTGCACGTTAAAACTGTGCCAAACTTCATCCTACTGGTGTGGTGTGGAGAGGGGGTGCCAGCTCAGGTGTCGTCCTCGTCATCTGACGGCGGTTCAAGATTACGAAATCCGTCCCAAAATAGCCATAGTGCTGCTTTACGGTATGTTAATATAACTAAACTAATTTTCGGTGAAATTGGGTCTCGAGCCTGAAGCCCTCCGATTCCGGGGCCTCTTCATCAGTTAATATATTACAAATAATCTTGAATTATCAAATAATCTTGAAGTTAATATATTACAAATAATC
>JAOUZG010012691.1:9251737-9302194 GCA_026289955.1 Argiope argentata
ATCTTGAATTATCAAATAATCTTGAAGTTAATATATTACAAATAATCGAAATATCCAAGAAATGTTTAAGTCAGATAATGACTACATTTGACAAAATAGTTGACGGTGTGATAGGTCAATAAGTGGAGCATTTTGCTCTGATGATTCATGCGGTTTGGTTTCTAACTATCAATGTATATCATTTCTTACAATTACCTAGAATAAAAAATATTCCTAACCCATTTGTTTATCTTTTCGTACAATGTTTATTACGTACACAAGATGAATAAATAAATGTATTTTGCTTTAAATAATTTGTTTATCCCAAACAAATAGGTATTCAAACAACAGAATAATTTTTAGAAAATTAATTGAAAATAAATAAAGCTAAGTATTGAACACAAATAGGGCGATTTAATATATACCAATAAAAAGAAAAGTATTTATATTTTTAAAACTAAAAATACAACTATTTTTTTAATAAATTCATGGTAAAGTACTTAAAAATAATTTTAAAAAATTAAATTCATACCATCAGTTTTTTTTATATAAAAATCCTCTCATTTTATTATTTGACTCATTTTATTTATTTATTTACTTATTTATTTTACTTTGTATTAATATTTAAAAAATAAACAAAGTATAAATTAAATTTGACAACTATAGTTACGGATAACGAACAATTTGGAAAGAGGAAACGGTCATCCAAGCTAACATATATTATTGCTATTAAGCTAATATCTATATTATTTATTGACGGCAAATGGTTCGTTTACTGGGTGTATCAGTTATAAAATTATTTTATAAAAGTATCAGGTATATTAGAGTATAAGCATCAATTTGTTCAATTCAATTGTAATTTTGGCGCAAATGCGAGAGCTAATACAAATAGAGAACCCGATTTCGTTCCAACGAGAAAAGAACCGGCTATTGGCTATATAAATTACAAAAGTATCAGGTGAATCGAATATCATAATCAACCTATACTTTTTGCGTTGAAACCAGATATGAATCCAATCCTAATTCTATCTTTCAAGTTAACTAGTAACTTGAAAGATAGGACATTTTGTCAAATAGTTTTGTGATTTCACTGAAGTTCATTGTTAAAACTTCAAAACTAGAATGAATGTTGTATAATGATAGATAAACCAAAGAAAATTAATAAATAAAAATGATAAATAATCAAGAAAATTTCTTTAAAATAAAGTGTAGTATTTTTGGGAAGGATCGATTGTCTACACTTCTGAGTTAGAATGCATGTGACTGGCTTTCTGGCACAGAGGTAGCGCGTTTTCCTCGTATTTTGGGAGTCCCAGGTTCCAGTCCTGGTTTGGGCATGGCTATTCTTCTGTGGGCTATCTGTGAGATGTGTGGCTGTGCCCCGCCCCCCTGTAAAAAGGTTCGGTGCAAGCAAATGTAGTGAGTGTTTAGCTAAGTCTTACTTTTGGCCCTAGTTGGCGCTACTTCAAAAACAAGAGACCTCCTTTCGGCTTAATTCTGCCGCTGTATCAGCGGGGGGCTTGTTCAAATGGCAAGTGTCATAATTAACAATAACAGTTTGCAAGTACGGAGAGTCTAGCTGAGATCTCAGGCAGTCAGTTCTGATTTTTGTATAAAATGCAAAACGGGTTCAAAATTAACATCTGTCATCAGAGACATGTATCTAACATCCAACTGCAAATGATGATTGGGCTGACATGCCATTTGTGTAGGACATATCATTAGAAAACAAAATGTCGACAAAGCGGAATGATGTATTCTTGTAACATTTGATATTGGATACATACAGCAATTTTCTTTCAACCTCTTGAGGAAATGTTGATCAAAAATGTAATTAATAATTTCTTCAATATTTCTGCCTCGGGGGAAGTGTACTGTCATTAACGCTCATAGCGACGACAATTTCTTCTACGACAATCTTTAGCTGAAATTTGCAAGAATTGAATGTTAAAGAACTTACAGATAATCCGGTAGAATTGTACAGACATATGAACACAATTTAAAGTAGAAAAAAACAAAAGCACAATAAGTTTTTTTTCTAAAACTGGGAAGATAGCAAAAAAGGAATTTCTTTGTCGGACTTAGCACCATCTAGTTATTGAAAAAAGAAGTAATCGTGTATCTGTCAAATAACGCTCGACTAACGGAATGTTAAAACACCAACCAATTTGAGATAGAATCTGAAAAACTATACATATTAATATAGATCAAATGATTAAATTGGAAATTTGTTTTTACAAAAGTAATTGATATTTTCACAACATAATATATTATTCATTAAAAAAATGCATTTTTTTAAATGTTGATTAAAAACTTAAAAAGAAAAATCCTTCCGTATCGATTCGTAAGAATATAATTAAATTCAATTAAAATTAATAAAAGAACTGTTTTTATCTAAATACTATAAGTTCCTGTGCAATGAAAAAATTGTGTGCACATTCTCGTCTGGTGTGATTAATAACCCGGCATCAAGAGTTGAGCCGTAAAAAAAAATGGGCCTTTGAAATAAATTTCGTAAAAAAAATACTTCTTGTTGTCTGTTATTGAGTCTTTATCAGTCAATATTACTTAATTCGGTTATGAGTCTATATTACTTAATTCTGTTATGAGTCTATATTAATAATTCTGTTTATGAGACTGTGCAAGATGGTGTAATAAGGAAAAAACATGGAAATTATAAATAATTAAATAGCAATTTTGTAAAATTAATACTTCAAAGACAAAAATTAAATCAATAAATACATTAACAAAAAATGAGTCTTCGCAAACGTGCAAATTGGTGCGCGAATTACTGAAATTTATTATCTTGATCTCATTTTACTTAATTCATGATTTTATCATTGTTTATTACTAATTCGGTTCCAACCAATAAATGTCTAATAATTTATTCTTATCTAATACTAAATATGGGGAAAGTTTTTATTATTATCAGTTTTGCTGTTATATTCAATGCGGTCAACTTGGATGGATGAATGTGAAATACGCAGAAATCGCGTGTTAGTATTTAAACATATGTATATCTGATTAACACAAAACAAAATACATTTCACATTTGCAAAGTCGATCAAGTGTGCATTTCATGCTTTCATAACAGTTCACAATCCGCAAGAACCGGCTCTATTTTAGCGTAAGATAAATTCAACATTCTCATAATTTTTGTTTTGAAATGCAAATGAAAAAAAAACTGTTCAAATAAAATACAAACTACTTGTTTCTTTTATTTAAACAGTGAAACTGATGGTTTTAAGAGAAATATTTCCTGGGTAATATATGCAGTTACGTAATTAGAGAAATGCTCGACCTTACATGAATTCTTATTGTTGTTCAGTTCACAGGGTGATCGGTATTCTTTTAAATCCTTTTAATTCTAAACGAGAACATGTATAGAAAGGAATGTACTTATAGTAAAGCGATTATGGTGAATTTACTGAGACTGGTTGCAAGGCCCCTAGTGGTTAAATAAGAAAGTTGAAGGGGAAAAAAACCCTCAAAAAATGAAGTAGATTAGTCTGAAAATATAATTACAAAAATTTTCGCTATATCATAATTAAAACATATTTCGTGGAATAATCCGTAAAATTAACGGAGATATTTGCGATTAAAATTATGAGCTTTCCGCTATTTGCTCTATTTGTAAAAGGGTTCTTCCAAAAATTGAAAAATGCATCCTCAGACCTCCCCCCTCCAAATGGGGTTTTCAGATTTTTTTATTATTATTATATTTGTTTGAAACTGCTATTTTTTTAGATTCTCAAAGAGTTTAATGAATCTTCATATTTTATACCTCATCAAGACTTCCAAAGCATCATTTTAGGAATTATGTTTTTCTCTCAACTTGTTCACACGTTAAATGAAAATTGTTAACAGTTAAATGAAAGAATTTGGTCATGTTGTGTTAACACTAAAAAAAACAAAAATTATTAATAAATAAGAAAAATTTGTGTTATTTTATTTGTTAAATTATATCAAGGTATTAAAATTTATGCAGATTTAATAAGAATTAGAATTTTGAAGTGGTACTAAATATTTTTTGCAATAATATGCTCCTAAATTAATAAATAAAATTTTAAAATTGCAGTTAACTTTTATTCCGTTTAAGAACTAATTAAATTTAGAAAAATCCTTTCTGAGCACCGATTTCGCAAGAAGTAACTGCGTACTTATTAAAAAAATCTACTCAATTGGTTTCTTGCCAAATTTCCTAAATCAATTTTTAATCATGGAATTTAAAAATACTATATATCAGTATATAAATATTATCAAGCTAAAAAATTTACAAAAAAGTACATTTGGCCATATATGAAAATAGCATATAGCTTTAGAATGGCAAGATAGTGAAGACGCTCAAAACCTTGATATTAGGCGACCGGACCAAATAAGTTATGATTACATAGCCAAAAAGACATTGCTAGTTTCCTAACCTCCAAGATAGGAAAATAAATAAATGTATTCCAAAATTCAGTACAGAACCATATAGCACAAAATTTAAATGATGGATCCTTACCACTAAATTCAAGATAAATTGTGTTAAATAATAATGAAAATAATTATTGAATTATTTCTAAGCTCTACTTTAATTAAATCTACTTTATTTTAATTTTTAATTATAAGATCTTTTAAAGCAAATTAAGAATATTATAAACACTATTTCCTTATCTAAAAGAAACTAAATACTCATGTAATTAGTAATACATGATGTGAAAAAAGTCAAAACTTTTTTCACGGGATCCACTTTAAAAATTTACAGAAACTATGAAGTAATATGACAGATGAAAACGTATTTATTTAAATGGCTAGAAATAGGATTTTATTTTGAAAAATCCCTTAACTTTTAAAACGTTTGAAAATTCTCCCCCATTTTAAAGCAACTGAATAGCCAGAGATCAAAATTACAAATCCAGTTCTTCCTTTTCTTTCGTTTAAAAAACCTAAAGCAAAATGGAGTAGTGGGGAGAATTGGTCAGTCATATACTCGGTGTTCGTATATAACATAATACCCCTATTCCACACATAATTTCTGAGAATAATCATAAAATAGTAGCTAACTATTAAACGATGACAAAACAATAGTCTACGAATTATAAACAAAAGAGCCCTTATCATTCGTTCGCAAATGATTTGAAATGAAAGAGTTAGAAGTGGTGAACGAATGACTTAGCATCGGATCTTCAAACGGAATTGAATTTCTCATCACCTGTGAAACTCATCACAATCCAAGCGCTCGTCGTGCCATCTATCGTCATGCACGCGTATCAGCAGGATTTAAAATGTCACACCAGAATATTGAAAACAATGTGAAAATGAGTTGTATGCCTCGAAAATTTTCGGGTTTCTGAACATTTCTTGAATTGTGTTGAATTTAAACTTTCAATGGTCATTGTTGATTTCCGATGAACAGCAAAATTGTACTTCGGCTCGTTTTCTTTTAAAAGTCCTGCATATTTGGGGTATTAATTTATGTACATTCTAGACAAGTAATTTATTTATCATACTACTTTGAATAAGTGGGGTTTTCGTTAACCCTGTATCTATAGAAGCGTGCAATCAGCCAGGTTATTTTGAAAGCTGAGCTGAAATTTGTCAAGATTCATTTTTAGGGAAATAAATAACTAAAAAAAAGTTTCTCTGAAAGTAATTATAAATTAATCTGAAGAAAACAAATTTCAAGAAAGAATGTGGAAACTTGAAGTGCTAGTATTAGTTGTGAAAGCAATTGATTAAATTGAAGTTGAGCATCAATAAAGATAGATATAAGAACATGTCGAAATATATTTTGGTAAATATCCAATACTTTATACCTGTAAAGACTTCCTTATTTGCTTGTTTGAAATAATGATTTCACTACAAAACTCTAACTTCTATTCTTCTCTGATAATCTTTATAAATGGTATTATACTTCAAAAAGTCTTAATATCCTTATATTCTGAGGCAGTTTAGGAATAACTCTTAATAAGCTCTATTTACGAGGACTCTAAATCTAGTTCACATTTCTTTGAAAAATTTTGCTGAGTTTCTTCTATCTCCTCCTTATAATTTTGTTCTAGTAGATCATTTATCTGGTTCAATTCTTCAATTTCCTCTTTACCATTATGGGTTAAGTTTGATTTAACAGCCCCAACAGTTTGCAAAAATAAGTTTTTTCTATGACAGCGCCAACAGTTTGAAAATGATAACTGCGCATCATAGATATATCATCTTCCAAATTCAGCAACAAGTCCAAATCTTTTTTCTTTTCTTTTTTTCGTCCTTAGTACTTGGATGTTTTTTAATTACCTCGTATTCTAAAAATAAATAAATATCATAGATATTTTGTAAGTTGTTTAATATATTAGTATTATTTAATACTGCGCATTAAGTATTAAGTTAAGCAATGATGCAAATTAGAAACATCATACTTATTTGATCGGTAAAGTAAATTCTCTTTTAACCAATAAATATTTTTTCATATAATCATGGGTGTGTTTAACTTTTTGCTATAAATATTTGGGTAATAGTTGTATAAAGATTGAATTACATCCAACAAACAAATTGGGCATACGACTGTAGAAAAAAATGTTGAGAAGAGCTTAAAGATTAGCTATATTTTAATGTTCTGGACTGAACCAGGCCAGGATAGCCTGGTTGATAGGAAGTTGAATTCTCATACCTTGGACTGCGAATTTGAACTCGACAACAAAAGACTTTCCGTGTGTGTGATGGCTGGCATACGTTAAATCTTCAGTAGTCGCAAATTCCTCCTTGCTGAGAATAATACCACTGCGTCAGGGGTGATCATTCTCTGTTCCAGATTTAAATTACGATCTGTGGATGAGTGAATAAAAAGGGTTTGTGACGTGTGTGAGCTAGAAGTCAGACTTTTGCTTTCGGGTGCTCAGAGGTTCAAACCCTCAGAAGCTACTGCACCCCTCCTTCCATTGTAAAATGGAACACGAGAACAACATGGACTCAAACTTGTGCAAATTGAAAAAAATAAAAATAAAATGCTAAAACTAATAATTTTACAGTATCAAAAATATAGAAAGTTTTCTATTGAAAACATATGAGAATCAGAAAATCAAGGAGAAGTAAATCTCTCTTTTAAAGTTAAAGTAATAATTTCTCGGTTTTGTTCGCCAGCTGTAGCAGACACAAATAAAAAATTCATTTGTAATGATTGCGTTTTCGAATGACTTTCAACCCATCATTTTAGAATATTTGAATGAAGAATAATTACTATATTTTAAAGAAATCTTTTTATAAGACCCTTGAAAACAGTAACTTAAATATTTCCAGACCTCAGCCTCTTCTAAATCTAACAGGTACAGACATGCTTTGCACATTCATTGACAATGAGGCATTTCCTCTTTTTTCACATGTAGTGAAACCTTTCAGCAATAAAGTATTAGCAGAAAAAAATTTAGACTGCTACATGCCAGGAGAAATGTCAAAATTACATCTGGAATATCTTTTGCTAAGTGAAAAGTTTTCCACGAAATTATTAATATAGGTTTAGATTTATCCAAATTGACGATAACGATATGTTCTATTCCCATAATTTTAAAAAGAGATGCAAATGGATTCCATATTCAAGATAAATAGAGTATAGACAGTTTTAATTTTATCATTGAAGAGAAACAAAACAATAAATTCAAGCAAGAAACAAGGTTAAACATAATATTCTGTATCTTATATATTTCTGGGTTGAAAACATTTGAATAATCCAAATAAAAAATAAATTAGGAAATACTATACTTTCATATTTCATTTTTTACGTCCTTCTTCTTTTGATTTTTTTTCTCTAAATTCTTCACTAAAAACTTACTCTATGTTTGTCAGATCTACTTTCTTTTAGCTATTCATCTAGAATATTCTATAATTTAGGATGACTTATTATGTCCTTAATAAGCAATTCTATATCATTGTTGTCAAAATTATTCTCCTTAATATTCTGAAAGTCAATATCAATTTTTTTAAGTATTAGCCTATATAAATAAAAGTGAGGCTCTCATAAATATAGTTTGTATATTAAATACAATTAAACTACTTAATAATTTTTTTCAAATTTTTCCTGGGTCTAGACCTTATAAACTTGTGATAGTGACGAAACGAGGGTAACATGCGTCCTGGGCATAGTATTATTTTTTTGCTTCATTTCATTTAAAAATGATTTAAACACATTAATGTTTTGTTCTGATGGCACCCCTTAACACTATCCCTGGAATATATATACTCACCTTGACCTTCAGTCATTGCACCTCTATCTGCAGATCTAGTCTTAGTTTTGTGGTCTGATGAATCCGAGTTCGAAACTAATTCCGTTAGAAATGTATCCTCTATGCAAGCCTGGTACTGTCCTACCGTCAGGAGAAAAACTCTGGTAACCCTAAAAGTAGGAATTCGTCGCCTTGGAAACGAGATATTCTAATACATTTTTGGGGTGATGGAAAGGTCTGTATTTCATTTGGCGCCAAAAGAGCCGATTTGAAGAATCATTATCGTTAGACGAATCTACGATTAGAAGCCTCATTTTGCTTTGAGCTTCGACCCATGCCTGACGCTCATATTTTGTGATTTATCTCATCAATTCTATTTCATGTTTTGCTCCGTCAATCTTTGGTCTTAGCTGTGAAGGAGAATCTGCCATTTGTTTTAATTGCATTGTAGATTTGCTTTATACAATGGCTACATTTAAAAGTGGGAAGACTTTGCATTCTCAAGCACGATCTATAGTTCAGAAAGTTGTGGAATTTTTTGAACAGAAGTCAAGCACTAACTCTTTAAAAATGCATATTTCAAACGTAATTGGACCAAATTTTACTAGAAGCAGGGTATGAAATTGAAATACTGCATCTTTATCATTGCGATTTGAATCCCATTGAATGCATATGGCCATCAGTAAAAAGATGCACTAGTGAAAAAAACATAACTGGGGATTTTAAATTTGAACTTGAGCTTTCCACTCTTAAAGACACATGAATCTTCAAGAAAATAACAAACTATTTTGTTATTATCCAATAGTTTTTATTTAATTAACAGCAGCTGCAGGTTTTTAAAAATCAATACAAAAGCAGTTGAAGAAATATAGTTGATAGCTTTTCCCTTAAAGACATTATTTTAAACCTCAAATAACAAGGAATTTTTAAGTTTGCTTACAATTTAATTTTATTTAACTGTCATATAAATATATCTGCATGAGCACAAGCGAAATGAATTTTTCGCCTGATGAAGCGCGCTTAGTCAGCCAAATGCTGTGGCCTGTTTTAATGCCTACTTCCCTCTTTACTTAGACTCGTCTACCTATGGCAACCATGTTCAGGGTTTTTCTCCTGACGGTAGGTCAGTACATAATAAACCTGGTATTTGATGACAGATGTTCTCCAATTAGCGTGGTAAGGTAATTTGGAAAGGGAGTAACAATAATGTCATTTTCCTTATCATCTGACTACGGTTAAAAATCACGAGTTCCATCTGAATGTAGTCGTTCCAAATGGAAAATTAATATTATTAAACTAAAGTCGAATTTATTAACGTTATTACTATGAAACACATGAGAGGTTTTAGTGCAGGTTTCAAAACAATTAACAAAATAGCTAAGTTTTTATAAGATAAAATCTATAATTACATATAGATAAAAAGATAATTTTATCTTTAATGTTTCCATTTCTGTGCATTGCAAATATTACAATTATTTTAAATAATTTTATTTATTTGCATCCAGATTGTTTCTTGTTTTTTTTAAAATCATGCATTGAAACCTGTATATAGCAGAATTGTCTACAATGATATTGTTAAGTTTTTAGCGTTGCGGGTTCGGATTGAATGGACTTTACTTGAGGACAGCACAAACAAATTTATTTACAGCTATTTAAAGGATGACTTGGTAAAGTAAAACTTCATATAAACACAATCCAGCAGTTAACAGTTACTTACAGCGTAAATGCAAGCCTTATGCACAATAAACACAGACTGCAAAACAGCTATCGTATAGCACAGCAAACAGTAAATCTCAGCGAACTCAATAATACAACGTTAACAGCAAACGTAAACACAGTTCACTAATAACAAGCGAGAAAAGTAATCCACTAGTCCAGTGAGACGCTTCTCTTCCGAGAGGAGAAAAACTGCAGATGCGGTAACCCATCCCTTATATAGCCGGGCGAGCAAAGCAACGCGGCGCACCGGGAACTCTCTAGGGGCTACCTGAATATCCCCCTCGCCAAATCAACTCAACTGGTGCGAAGCTCCTTGTGAAGCGTCACCAACGTTTTCTCCTTCGGCACGCGTTCACCCGCCTGTAACAATATTTTTCTTTGATCCAGGCGAAATTCTTATTTATTGGATGTATTTTGAACCTGGGTGTGGTAACAATCGCTTTGTCTACAGTGATAATTTTTCCTCTTTAGAAAGCTGATATTACTTATAACTGGATTTTTTCCCCTTGGGAAACAACAGTCCTGTCATCCGGAATGTAAGACAACAAAAGTCTTCAGATAAGATATTTACTTCCGTGGTCATGTGTTGAATTTTTTGCAGTGGGAGGATCAGAGAAAGCGAAGGAGATAATAATTGGGATGTGCATGATTAGTTACTTGAGGAATGTCCATTACGCAAAGCGATTTAAAAAAACATGGAAAAATTACATGACAGATTAGTCATACAACAAGGATAATAAATCGCATAGAAACTGAGGGTCGCAACTGCAATCCGGAACCGCTATATGGCGTCTAAAATAATATATGATACAAAGAAAAGAGCCGAAGCCATTACAGATCATTTTATTGAAAATTACTCACTCACGTGCGACTAACTCACGTCAAAAGTTGAGCCTACAGTAGATGCTTAAAGTTTTTGCCAAATGTACCGAAATATGTCTTTCATCTGTTTTGCAAAGAATGGCGCGAATTCTCAAAGACACCAGGTATATCTCGAACACATCCTGCTGCCACAACAATTCGTCCTGCCAAGTCTTCCGGCGTTACAACCGGTGTTTCAGTGACAAGTCCTTTTAAAAGTACTCATAAGAAAAATCCAAGAGAGATAGGTCTGGTGGTCTTGATGGCCCTGTGATTGGCCCAACAAGCCTAATCCAGCCTCCAGGAAAAGTAGCTGAAAATGGGCCCTGATGTCTGTGCTGAAATGTTCAGGAGCTTCGTACAGGATATTTCTTTCCATACATTCTCAAGGCTTCTCATCCATTGCAATTGCCCATACCATATATTAAATGCGTACCAGCCATTTCGTGGTGCTTGCAACCAGTCATGTTATGCCCAACGCATCCAAGGCTTGAATGAAAGAACACAAAGTACGTTTGCACAGCTCGTGTTTGAGTCGTAACGTTTTCTGCAGGCGTCTGAGATCCTGCCTTCATGTGTGATTTTTTATCCTTGTTGTATGACAAATCTACCATGTCCTTTTGTACCCGTTTTTCTAATCATCCTGTAGAAACTAGAGCTTACAATTCTAAGATGATATCACTCTTTTTAGAGTTTTCTCTTCCGTTGTCGATTCATTTCCTTTCACGGCCCAGTCTATTACTTTAATCAGGTATGGACATGAAATTTGTGTCCGTGTTTTTTCAGGACATCCTTATCTATGGAAATAGTCATTGCAAAAGTTCAAGTAGCACGCTACGTTGTATGATATCGTAAGATTTGAAAAAACAATATAGTTAAATAAGCTTTCACATTACTGAAAAGGGTGTAAAATATAATTTAATAAATATTTTAGCTCAGTACTATATAATACTAATCACCTTTGACTGCCAGCTTCTTCGACCTGATTATTTTTTATACTTTTAAACGATTAATATGAAGTGCATTTGTTTTTTAAAATTTCACCTTGTTATATGATACGACAGAGAAACACGATTTCAATTGAATCACAAATTACTGTAGTCAAAATTACTGTATGTCACAAATTACTGTAGGAGTAAATTTTAAAAAAGTAAATACCACTAAATAAAAGTGGAAGTGGAAACCTTGTTTTTAGTTGATCTGTGCCATTTACATCGGATAAGCGAGACATTAAAAAAACCTTGGATTAAGTAAAGAGGGCATCACTTAAGGACAGTTGCATAGGAAGCAATATGCAGTTACTAATCTAATTCAGAATAATTTTTTTAATGAAGTGAATAATTTTTTTTACTATTTTCTAGTTAGTAAATTTGAAATAAAGTTGAGATTTTTCGTTTAAAACCATATTGGTTATAGGAGTAAATTAAAGTATGTACAAAATTAATTGCTTTAAAAGCATTTTTCGTAAACCATTTACCGTCTTTTCAGTTTGATTTATTTCATAAACAGCAATGTCTACATTAATTAACAGGAGAAACACTCTTTTGTAAGATGCAGGTTTATTCCTCATGAGAATTGGTTAAAACAGAAAAACAGGCGATGATAACACGGGGGCTAGGAAACGATTTCCTCCCGCCGTTGGTTACCGATTAAGAGTTTCGCAGCCAAAAGTCTTCATCATTTCAGGATGGTTGAAGAGAGCTGTGCATTATCGAAAATGATTACTTAAAAACCACCTTAAAGTTAATATATTGTAAATTATCGAAATATTCAAGTAACGATAAAAGTGGTCAGACTATATTCGGCATAATAATCGACAAGATGTCAGGTCAATAAGATGCCATATTTTGCAAACGTTTTTTGATAGAACGACAAAGAACTAAATGCAACGGATGTTGAAGACGTTGCTCGTACATTTTCAGATGTCTGATTGGAATCTCAATTATTCAGTTTATAATTTGCACTACCTTTGGCAGTATAACCGACAAGGTAACTAATGAATAAGGTATCGATTAGATGATAAGCGTGTTTTGCGTACAATTTTTGATCGACTCAATGCGGTCTATGAACTCAATGCGGTGAGATTCACCGATATTAAGTCAGCATATTTTCTGATATTTGAATGAAATGTCTTTCAACAAACTTAAAATTTGCATCGGTTTTGGCAATATATCCGACAAGATGAATAAGATGTCGCTCTCCGTCAACAATTTTTGGAAGTCCGACTATGAATTAAAGGCGATGAATGTCGAACACTATATCCATAGATTGTCAGACATGTGATTCAGATATCGTTCATCAAGCTTTTAATTTGCATTACTTTTGACATTATAACCGACAAGGAAACATATAAATAAGAAATCGCATTTTGCCAAAAAAAAAAAAAAATAGATCTGTCGACTACGAATTCAATGCAATGGATGTCGACGACGTTAATTCCACAAATTTTTAGTTATCTGATTTAAATATCATTCATTCAGCTTATAATTTATATTTTTTAAAAAAATTTGATTGAATCCAGTGATTTGTATAGTAGAATAATCAATAAACTGGCAATTGAATGAGACGTCACATTTTTACCGTCTAATTTTTGTTTCTCAGCAAAAATGTTATCATAAGTTATGGAGGAAAAAATTGCTTTCATCGAGTGCTTCGAATATTTGAAAGTGGAATTATTAGAGAAAATAAAGCTTTTATATTGTACATAAATAGCACAATAGTGTTGCTTTTCCTAACTTATCATTCAAATTCTAGTTCTAAAATTAATCTTCCTCTTACTCATCTAATGTTTACTTAATGGATAACAAATTGGTAAATTTATTTTATTTATTTCACAATAGGAATTGTCTGACTAAAATCTAGTCAATGGTTAAACTAAATTTAATAAAGCACTCTTTTCTTTCGATACTCTTGTGCAAATGCATGCTAAGAAGAGTTACTTTGATGCAGCCAAATTATGCGAATTCACTAAATTCCTGGAGTAAGTGTTTGCGCCCTCATTTCTATCTTGAAAAGTCAACGACAGATGGCGCTTCTGATTGAATTTTTAATATAAATAGGGATTTTAATCGACAAAATTTAGTAGTACAGCCCACTTGCTTGAGTGTGTTTCTTCTGTGTCTTGGAGTATTAACATTTTGCTCCGACGAGATGGTGGATAATGAATACGTGAGCTGTGAATTAGAGCAGAGGTATGTGTTTTGGCAATTTTGTATTAAGTAGGCGGATTCACATTTTTGAACCAAGTTGTTATGATAAAGTGAATTAATGGTTTAATAGTAAATTAAGTCAAAAGATAAAATTAACTGGTCTTGTGATTGGTTTGTTTTGTTGTGTTGATTGCGTTATGGTGAAGTTGTTTTTAATCTAGTTGTGTAGTTTATTGTGAGATTTTGAGTTGTTTTAATCTAAATTTATTTGTAGTGAGCGGTTTATTTTGAATTTGAATTCAAGTTTTAATGTGAAGTTGCTTTTAATTTTTATCAACACAGGTTAGCGAGGCTTAGGGATGGCGTTTAAGTTCTAAGAAAAATGAACTAATTGTCCTTGCGGAAGAAATAGACTTGGAAATCCCGACCAAAGAATAGCTCGTGGATTTAAAAAAAAAAAAACTTGATTGAATCCAATGATTTTTATAGGGTCAATATTGAATTTGAGCGTAATCTTATTGATATTTTAGAAAAAAAAGGAAAATGGGGAACGATTGGGAAAAAATGGATTCGGAGAGGATCAAGAGAGGGTGCGAGTTTTTCCAATTCTAAGGTTGTCCCAAATAGAAAAACTGAAAATTGCTAATGCAAGGAAGAGTTTGGATAACAAATCTCGAGTTACTGTAATTAAAGAATAACAGATAATTTAAAAAGTTGAGCCCTTTGCACTCCGAAAAATAATTGGATGCAAAATTATTCACTTAATAATAAAAAATACTTGTTTATTGCTATGAAAAATAAGTATACATAATTCTTTTAAGTCAAATTTCTCTGAAAAATTAATCTGCATCTCTTAACCATTATTTAGGTCTTTTTAACAATTAAATTTGAAAAATTAAAACGTCAATGATGCACAATCTTGAATGGTGAGTCAGAGGTACCATCGAAATGCAAAGAGTTAATTGTTACAACCTTGACAATTCCTGTTTCTATTAAATTTGAATCTTCTCTTTCTTTAGATTTAGCATTCCAAAACAAATCTGTATCAAATGAAGTGAAAGAGATTTTAACTATTTTGGTTTTAAAAAAAGCGAATCTGTTAATCGAGTGGATTTGTGCTATTATGTACAGATGAAAGAAATTGGTTCTAAAAAAATTTGAAATCACACCTGAGGAATACCAGAGTAATTTTAGAAGGCGTAAAAGTTAACAACTGAAAATTGCGTTTGTTTCTCGTTTAAGTGCATCCTTTGAATATTACTACCGATTGCGCAAAGTGGTCGACTTCAAAACTCTGATCTTATGGTTTCGGATAATATTTTTGAGACAGTTGATCTTGAATAATAGACCCATATTGAAATTAAGCCGGGTGAGGGTTTTTAAGCCTCAGAAGCTCGGACGGTAGCGTGATATTTATGTCATCAGGAGTTCGAATGAACTAATCAATGGGAATGCTGCGAGTGAAACAAAGTAAATGGGAGAAGACTCCAAACTTTTAAACGGATATAAATGTATCCAAAGTCTTTTCGGAGACCAAAGACGCTGTTTTGAAAAAGGTTATCTAGCCCCTTTTTTCTACATGCTCGCAATTTAAACGGCTTTCGACTTGAGACAAGGTGGTAGTAATAAAATCTTTTTTTTTCTATTTATTGTTCCATAAATTAAGTGAATGTAAATTTCGGTCAATAATTGCTCTCGTCTAAAGTCTCATCAAAGAAGGATTCATTTTCCCTATAAAGGTTCTGGTAGACCCACGTTTTAATTGAAATCAGATGCTCCTACTTTAATTCCATAGCAGATCAAGGAAACTCTTGAAATAATCTCGTAACCTCAATTTGTTGTCGACTTTTAAGTGCATTTAAAACGTTAAAATGAACCAATTTATTCTGACAGACGCTTGGTTATGAGTATCTTTCAAGGGTTTGCGGATGCGTCTGAGGCGGTCTACGGAGCTGTCTTCTACCTGTAGTATTTTAGTCAAAAGAACGGTACAAATGTGAAGGCTACCAGGTGACCTGGGTAGCAAATCGCATGTTGCACCAATTCGAATCATTTCAACACCCGGCTGGAAGTCTTCCTGGGCTCTTCTGGCTCACCTTGTGCATGAAATATACTTCTGTATAAAACTGGATATGAATTTGTGCCTCATACTGACTCAACAATCACTTTGGCGTGGTTAAATACACAGACAAATCAACTCGAGACATTTATAGCTAACCGCGTATCGAAGATGCAGATATTGACGGAGGGATACATTTGGACCCTACTGCCATCGCATCTAAATACTGCTGATTGTTTCGAACGAACTACAACCTCATTATCTCCCTAAGTCAGAATTATGATGCAAGGGTCCACTGTTTCTTGAGCAAGGTAAGTTATCTAGTGTGCAATCGAACTCGGGCATTCTGAACGTTCTGGAGTACTCGAGTGACTTAGATTAATGTGGCGTATGGAATATGTTTCCAGTATCTACGTACTATATCTTGGCTAATCATCCACATCATGAAAAGTTTAATCATTAAAAGTTAATCATGAAAAGTTTTTTTGACCAATTTATTGTGTATGAGTAATTATTGAGTGAATTCTTCGTATTTTCAGTTGTGTATTAAGATTTGTAAATGTAAAACAAGTTCTGGCCTCTTTGTGCCTTGGAACTAGATTAAGTAGATTCTAGGTTGATCCAGATGGCTAAAGGAGTTTTTCAACTAGATTGGCAACCTCAATTCCTATCAAACAGTAAACTCAAAAATGGGACTCTTTTCTTTGATAATGATGGAGTATTGAGAAAGGGTGAACGTTTATTTAATTCAGATTTGCCAAATGTTACTAAATACCTGACAAGTTTGCCCAGTAATCATAAACCGACAAATAGCTTATTCTTTTTCCTATTGGTGCATCCTCTTCTCTCGTATGCACTGTGTAGAGTAGGGGGTGCACCCCTATTACTATCTTGCAAAGTCAGTGCCAGATGGCACTTCTGTTGAAATATTTAATTTAAATACTTTAATCAATAAAAATTAGTAGTAAAGTGCACTTGCATGAGTATTTCTTTGTCTTGGTGTATTAACAGTAAGTTAATTTTATAAATTAAGGTAACTAGTAGTAAAATATCGATTTTTAATCTAATTTATCAAGTTGTAATTATTACACTAAAGAAATATTACCGACTGCAATTGATGACAAAAAATATGTAGTGCTGTTCCTTTTTAGTTGAATTAAAAGAATTTATTCAAGTATGCATAAAATTTGTTAAATAAATTGCCTACATTCTTCAGATGCTTCATTCAGTATTGTAAATCGTAGAATATATTTATATAATATATTAAGCCCCTGACATACGAATTAACTTATTAATTAAATGGCCCATCTTATTTGGTACAATTATTTTAATAGATAGAGCAATACAAAGGTAATTGAGATGATTTCAAGCGATTTTTGCATTTTAATTGCAGATCAAAAGTTTATCAATTCGATTATAGTGTCGGACAGTTCCTTGTATATGAAGATGTTAAGAAAAATCCATGCACGAAATGAGGGGGAAACTCGCTTTTTGAGAGGAATATTAGCTTGTATAGCTTTGATAGGGGAAGTACGTCACCATAACAACGCATGCTTAAAAATGAAGAGTTCGTATTCAATCTTATGCATTGGGTTTTTAAAAATTGCATCGAAATAAAATATACATTAAATAAGCATACATTAAAAATATCGAAATATACATGGGAAACCTAATGTTTAAATAGTCCGTGTTTCATATTTTACATAAAATAGTGAGTTTGTGAATATCTTACAAAATATTTTCTCCAACTTGCATCTCTTCCGTATTCTATAGTGTTCGCGTCGAAATTATAGTTTTTGTTTCGCATATTAATCCTTAAAAAATTTAAATAACTTAAGTCTTAAAAAATATTGTGTAGATGGTTATTGTAGATAAACCATGTTAACCGAAGTCGCTCGCTTTCATTTTGAGACTTCATTCAATGAACTAACTTTACT
Organism: Argiope argentata; assembly: GCA_026289955.1. NCBI lineage: Eukaryota > Metazoa > Arthropoda > Arachnida > Araneae > Araneidae > Argiope > Argiope argentata. The sequence goes on from JAOUZG010012691.1 coordinate 9,269,634, forward strand.
TTCGACTTCATCCACAAGATCAAATGACTCAAATCTTTCAGAATTGGAAAGATCCAAAAATTATAAGAACATTCTAGAATAAATGAGATCAGCAACAAAGTAAATAGGCAACAATTTTTAGGCAACTTGTCTACAGTCAGAGATTTAGGTTCATAGCATTTCACCTTTGAGTCGTTCAATCCAAGAAAAATTAAAAAGCTTCATTTCTCTCTCCTTGGAAGTACAGCGTCCCTCTGTAATCTAAATTGATTGTTCGTTACGGGTCTCCTGGTCATTATATGCGCTCTTGCATTATCGAGTTGTCTATTTGAATTGTGGTAGGATTTCGCACTCGGGTCATAGACTAATTCTTTTTGATTTCGTCGCCGGCTATTCATTACCATGCTTTATACATCGTGTTACGTCGGAGAGTTTTGGAGTTTAAGAGCCGAAATAACACCCAAGCGTTTCGGAAAGTCGCATTTTTCAAACTGGAGTGGAGACTTAATTGGAGTCCTTAAAGTTGTGGAGGAATGATCGGTGTCTCTCGTCATATCGTCGTTTGTCAGCCGCTTAAGCGTCGAGGATGTACAGTTTCCCCAATTGCCTCGCTTCTTCAGCTCTAATGATAAGTAGTTGTACATAAATGCCGTCATGATTTTCTGTATCATTTGGAAGTATTACGTCGAAAAAGAGGTTATCTTCCCATACACGAGGAAAATAGGCTGAATCCGATAGTATCTTGTTTTATCAAATTGCATGTGAAAGGGGCGAAAGTTAAGATGGTAACCAGTTCTTTTGCTCAATTTCTATGTACATGGAAAACACATCCGCCGATGTTTTACCGATGTCGTTAGATTGTGGATGTGGTTGTAGATATGTGGATGATAGTGTGTGGATGTAGTTAGATGAGACGTCGGAACACAATCGACTTCCTTCAACAGATTGGATAAAAACGAACGTACTCGATCGCTTATATCTTTTGGAGCCTCATGCTTGAAAATGGTTTCTTCCTTTAACATTTTAGCGTTCTCTGTGGATTCAGCAGTTGATAATGCTTTGGTGATCTTGAATCTTGACAAATCTGTTCAATGATCCAGCCGTTTCCATTTCGTGTTACTGGAAAGTGTTCAAGAAGATAAATTCCAATTTTGCTAAACGGTTTGTCTGAAGACTTTATCGGTTGAAATTGGTAAGAATTTCCATTTATGGCCTCGGCAGTGTGACGAATATCGGCATACATTTTCATGTAATTCTGGATAATGGTACTTTCTCTTTATTCGATCATGCGTTTTGGACAAACTGAGATGAGCGGGAGTTGGGGCTTCATGAAGACTCTTCAAGACGCCACGGCAAAGTTCTTTTGGCACACACAACAGGAAGCCATTGCTGTTTCAGATAAATTTTTCTTTTTCAACACATGATTACTCCTTTGAAGTTTCTGGTAACCGTTACTTTCTTCCAGGTCTGAATGATGGACTTCAAGCGTTAATCCTTCCTTTGCTCTTTTCTATAATTTGAAATAGCTTCAAATGAAGTATGTCTGATTTATTGACCGTTGCTTCAATAAGTTTTTTTGGCAATGAATTGCTGTCAGGATGTTGACCACTCCTCTTGTAGACTATTTTGATGTTGTACTCCTGCAGCTTTAAAACTGAGCGTGTCAGTCTTCCGTATGGATCCTCGACACTGACTGGACAATTAAAGTGGTTTTTCGCTTCTACTGTGAAGGGTCTTCCAAAGATATACGGTCATAAATTTACCAATATATGAGATGGCAGAAAGGCCCTCTTTCCCCATCGTAGATTATTTCTTGGCAGTTTTCGGGAATGTGAATGTTATTGGTCTTTATCTTCTACCTATAACAATACTGCACCGATAATATCCACTAGCGTTCTGAGTGTATCTTCATTTTTGCATTGGGTAGAAAATGGCCTAAAATTGGACAACTGGTTTGTAAATTCTTCAGATTCGAGAAATTCCTTCTACGGAGTTTTTTTATAAAAACTTCGCATCCTTTTTTAACAAGTCGGGCAAGGGTGTAGCAATATCCGCGAATGTTTTTTATAAATAGCCTATTATACGAGCACTAGATCAAGAAAGTGTTAGATGCCTGCAATATTTTCTGTAACAGAAAAATTGGTTGCAGTAACTATCTTTTGAGGATCGGGGTAGATTCCAGTTCAGTGAACTAGATGTCCCAATAAATGTAAGTTGCTTATTGCCTAATTAGCATTTGTTGAAATGCATTGTCGGATCTGTCTCTTCAAAATCTTTCTAAATCGCTTTTGATGTTCCAGGAAATTTAGTGCATACAGTGATGACTTTGAAATAGCTTAAACAGATATTCAAAATAAGATCTCGTAGTGGCGAGTCCATCCACTCAAAAGTAGATGGAACATTGCACAATCCAGATGGTCTGACTTATAATAGGCCATGGCCATAGGCCAAACTTCTTTTTTCCAATAGTCCTAATTTATTCTAGAGAATTTCCATTCTAGAGAATTTTCACACAAACTAGGCAGTCTAGTGTCATTGATGCGTGTCAATGGATAATTCTTCTTTCGTGACTTTATTCAGCCTCCTATAGTCCATACTAAAGTGCCATTTTCCATTCTTTTTCATAATGACTGGAGATGGCAATGGATTTTCTAATGGTTTTATCGCATCTTTTCTTGGCATAATTTCAAATTCTTAAATTACACGTTTCTCCGTGGCTGATATCCGATAAGGTCTGTGCTTGGTTAGTGCGTTGCCATCTGTGTTCATCTAGTGCTTCACAACATACAATTTTCTCTTTTCGGTTAATTAAAAAATGTCACGAAATTCTTCTCAGATTCAACAGATCTTTTCTATAGAAGTTATTTCACTCTAGAATTCCTTTCAATTTTTCTCCGGTTATTTTTGTTCTTGCCTTGAGTCCCTTGGAGCCTTCTGGATCGTGATATTTCGGAGAACAAATGATGTTGAATATTGTGAAGGCTGTTTTTCCCCCTTTGATATGATTTGACTTGTGGAGAGAAATTTGTCAACCATACTTTGCAGCGACCACCCTCAACGTTAACGATAGAAGCTAGAATAAATGGCTCTTTCATACATAAGAACTTCGTTACCGATTATCAAAGCCTCGTATGTGTTTTTAACCCTTTCGCTACGGCTGCCCCGTCCGCCGAAGTACCGTCACTGAACGGAACCTCGCGCCGGAAAAATGCACAGTGCGCGTGGTTTCTTTATATATGTTGTTCTAAGTGTTAAATAGGAACTGTGCTGAATAAATCAATCATTGCTCTAATGTAATAAGTATATTCACATTTTTTATATGGTAGGACTTATAAATTTATTCAAATACAAAATTATAGATAACATAGGTATTTATATAATTACAAAGCTTAACGATGAAATGATTAATATAATTAATAGCGACATGAAAATTATTGAAATATAAGGTGTAAATCTAATACGTACAAAATATGTAATAAAATATGTAAAAACTAGTAATATAGTTGTTACCATCGACTCCAGATGGCACTTGTACAGATATTTTTGATGCCGCATGTATGCGGCGGTCGTACCCAGAAGTCGTTGCGTGGATGCCGCGTATATGCGGCACTCGTATCTAACAGTCGTTGCGTGGATGCCGCATATATGCGGCGCTCGGGACGAAAGGGTTAAATGTGATTAAAAGCACTTATTTGCTTTGCCGAATTCCCTTCAACTAATCTATTGCGACATACAAAGTGAAATACGATTTTCCTGTTGATATTTCCCGGGGGGAATTTTGAACATTTCATTTTCTTCCTGTCCACAATCTCCTTTTTCAATAACATTAAAAAAGGCACATCCAATTATCATTGAATGGCTACACTTCGGGAACACAAATTCAAAAGGCTCCACAGTTCTATTCAAGCTTACTTTTAATACGTAGCTCTGAGGCGGGTACAAGTTTTTCCATATGCAGTTTTCAATATTGGTTCCTTCTCGGTAAACATAGGAGCATTCAATTATCGGTGTAGTCATTTAGTTATGGCAGAGTAATTTGCATCTGAAGAGGTTTATATATTGTCCATTTAATCTAATATTGATTTTCTTTTCAATTTATTTGCTATGTGCTTAAGAGGATTTTCAATTTTAACCTCGCCTTCTATACAGGTTGCCTGAATTAGTTTTCCTCATTGGATTGACTTGGAGAGTAGCTGGATCTTCATAAACTTGATTTGAATTGTTGCCTATAGTTTGAGCGTCAAAAGTAGGGTGGATTGCTTCTGAAATTGGAGAAAGTCGGTTGAGCGTATTTTCGTCCAAGCTTTGTGCAGATTCTGTGCATCTCTGGGGAGGGGGATGTTCGTGGGCTTTTGAGTCAGCGAATATTGGTCCTTACCTGCAATCTTTCAAAATACGTTCAGGTCGCTCGTAGGGATAGTAAAGGGTCACATCGTTAGTTCACAGGTCTGCTTTACGCACTGGAATTACGCTGTTCCTTGCTTCGTATTAATGGCGATCTAATTGGAACTGAATATCGAGAAGTTGTGTTCATCGAGGAATAGTGTTGCGTCATTTTAATGCAATGAGTGGTGTCGTCGGCACCATAAACTATTCTCGCACTACCAATGCAATGTCAGATGGTAATTAAAGTTCATCACTTGAGTAGTGTTGCATTTCATGCAAGAAATTCTGAAGTTCATCCCTTACAATTTCACAAATTAGATTAAGCTGTCTCTTATATTGTGTTCGAAAAATACGTCTTCGCCGAAGACTTTAAATTTCGCATCTTTTTATGAACTCGCCGATGTTTTAAAATTATGAACTAAAAGAATCGGATACGAGTCCTCAACAATGTCCTTCATGAAATGGGCCATTTTCTTGTCTTCCGTCATTCCTAAGAGTTATCCGAATCCAAGATATTTTCTCATATCTCGGCGATTTGCTGAGAACGAACATTTAAGTCTCTCAGCTTGAAGTCTTCTGTTCTACAAAACGCGTTTTTCAAGGAATTCTTGAATGTATTTAAATCGGAAACCAGTTGGGGCCAGATGGAAAATAACGTTAGGGAGGCACATTTCATAATCCCAATGGTTATGAAGGGCTATTCTTTGAAAATCCTTCAGCTACATCTTTGCATCTGTCTGGGTTTCTCTGGATAATATGCAGTTATTGATAGCTGCTACGTCAGAAAAAGGATTGTGAAAGTAGGAGCTAAACTGATGCCATTCGTATCTTTATTATCGGACATTTCCCTCGAACTTCTGGTTAGATCAGACAATAGACCAAACTGGTTCAAGAGTTTGTTGTTCAAGTTCAAACCAGACAAGGTGGTTCTCCTTCCAGTCGTCGACTTCTACGCAGCTCGTCCGTCGTTTTTGTTATCATATCCGGCGCATCCACCGAACTACCGCATAGGTGAAGTTAGCATATATAAACCGTCTCGGCTAAAATCTCTCGCTGAACTCAACACTTTCAGGAACTAAACCTTCAACTGCTGTTGTTTATAAGATTACTTTTCGCTCTATAAAATTTATTTAAAAAAACAATTCGTCATTTCTCAATATTTGCAAACTGAAACCTAAGCAGGAAACTTTTAGCCAATGAGAAAGTAGAAAGCTGCTGCTAAAGTAATAGCTAATATTCGAAAACTCTTTCTAATTTTTAAATCAATGAAAAAACACAAAAAATGAAGATTAATTTCAAACATACTCTAATCTTTATCATTATTGAGTAAGCAATATGAGAAGTCGGAGTTAAAGAACGATTCTGGATAAGCTCATCTCGATATGTGTTAATCGTTATGCGACTGGCAACATCACTAAACCGCTCTACTCAACTTCTCTGTTTTCGTTTCTGACAATTTTTGCCGGTTTTGCTATTAATTTAAATGGATTGAATTTGATTTGAAACAAAAGTAAGAAGCAGGCTTTGATTTAATTTCTTTTGCAATTTTCAGTTTTGATTTCAATTTGTGATATATCATCAATACTACGTTAGAAGACTTGTTCATTTAGTTAGTTTCATTGCAAGTACCTTGATCATTTTAGCGGCAATATATTTTAGAAAATTTTGAAACTGCATAAAATTAACCATAAATTTTTTGTGTTGCGTAATATTTGGGATTTAAATATTGTTATACCAAAAAACTTTCTCTAAAACCCGAGTATGTATTAGTAAACAAAAGCCTTCTGAAGTCGATAATGAATTCTTTAATCACTTATTTAAAATCTTTGTTCTTAGAAAGGAAATTCAAACTAATATGTTATGTGTAACTTATAAATTAATCAGATCATATTATTCACTTAGAAGATTTGTTAGATACGCTTATTCTTTAAAATAGAAGATCTCGGTAGCATGGTTTACATAGTTCACTTCATTGTATTTAAAGAAATTACTGTATTCTTATATTCATCACTGTCACTAACTGTTAGTACCTATAGTTTGTTGCCTATGCTGCTTTAGATTTATAAGTTCCTTATTAGGTTTTCGATTAATTGCAATGATGTCTATGATTAATTTTTTTAATTAGTCGCATGTCCAAGGTTTTACGACCGAAGGTGTTGATGCTCGTGCAACAGTTTATGGGTTATCGGTGGAACAAAATATTAGTTTATTTCTATAATTTTTCACAGTGTAATGATATGGGTAAAGAAATAATGTGTCCTGGCTACTAATATATATATATATATATGTATGTCATTATTTAATACAAAAACAATTTTTTGTCTCCTGGGTGAATAAACCCTCGTTATATAACTTCTAAACTATAAAGAATACTTTGTTGTTAAAAGGATACTGAATTGTGCATTTTAATTATCGAATAATACATTTGTTCCCAAGGCGAAAAAAGTAATGAATTTGTATTGTCATTAAATAATGCCATAAGATTATTCTGTTTAATACTCCATCATTTACTAGAGATTTTTATGTTGCTTATGTGTTGAAAAAACTAAAATTATGAAGTAGATTAGCTTGTATTGTCTTTATGTGCAAGGCATGATAGTATTAAGTTGTAATACCGTGACTTCTAAGACTCGAACATTTTACAATAGTATGTATTAAAAATGAATTCTATCTTGTAGAAATTCCATTGGTATTTTTTACATCAAATATCTTATGGTGAGATTCATTATGTGTTTTTGTCAAATATGGATGAAAGCTTCATTAAAACGCATTGAGAATGTTTTATTCTTTAGTTTTCTTAAATTGTTTTAAAATTGAAGTTAATCAGTATATAATATACATTTTTGTATGACTTAATACATATTTGTCTATTACACTATCAATGAAAATATTTCCCAATGTATCATTGAATATATTAAAAGATAAATGAGACATAACATTTTAATGTCCATAAAAGTTCAGCTTTAAATTATTGTTCTTGAATTAAAAAGTTTGAAATTAGCTTATTTTCAGACATCAGTTTTAAGGTTTTAGTCGTAATATATAGTCTCCTATATGCCTTCAGATACTAAATGATATTAATGATTATTTTGAACTAGCATATAATTTTGTTTTCCTCTTTCAGTATAATTAAAAAGTATTTGTTTTCTTTTATCATTTTACCTTATGAACTTTTTATAAAGAAATATGTAGTAAATGGATATTACGGAACTTTTTTAACCTTTTCAGCAAAGTCAGAATTGATATTTTTATCTGCACAATCTTTATTCAATGCATATTTTTGGTACCTAATTGTTTTAAAACCTTTCTTTATCTATTCTCAATAAGTTCAGAATTTCTTAAACCTTTCAATCAACTAGTATCTTAAATGTTTTCACAGGTTAAATGTTACTCTTCCAACTATTATGTGTGTATATATTAGTTATAGCTATCTGATGCAAGCTCATCGATATTATCTGAGAATCTCGTGAAACAAAAATTCTCTGAAAAGGAAGTGAAAACTTAAAATCGTATAGTAAAAAAGGTAAGGTACAGTAATAAATATTGTTTTTAGAACTATGTATGCGCTTATTCATTCTTGCTATATTTAGAAAAGGAGCAGAGGAACCTACTGAATTTAAAATTCCGTAGACTTTCCCTGTTTTTATAGAAATATTCAAATATTCCTGTATTTATCCTTGTTTCTTAGATTTTTAAATCCTTTTCATTTTCCTAATTTTCCTAAGGCCATAACAACTCTGAATCTGAAAGGTTTTAAAACGTCTGAATAAAAAGGCAGGAGACCAATTAACAGAAAGAAGATATTGTAACATTTATTGTATTCAAAATAGGAAACTTTAAACTAGTCAACTTTTGTACAATTTTTTCATTTTGTTGATGAAGTCTTCAAAACATACTACTAGTTCTTCACTATGCATGAGTATATCGGTGAAGTCTTTATCAGATCTGTATTTTTTATTAGTAAACAATTGAATTTGATCTTTTAAAAATCTTCTATAAATTTTTTTACCAGAATACCTTTAATAACATTAACTTTGTTTAGCTTTCTATATTAAAAAAATTATTTTTATAATTTTTTTAATTTTTCTTTATATATATATATATATATATAATATATATATATATATATATATATATATATTCTTTTCTGTTATTTTATAAGGTCTCTTAAAGACTTCTTAAGTGAAATTATCTGTTCTTCTCTTAAATATTAAATCTCTCTTAAGTTAGGATATCTGTTCAGTTCGACCACTTCATACCCAACAAAGATTTCGATATTAAATTGGAAACATCTTAAACAAATCAATGAAGGGTGGATGTAAAGAATTGTACAGCTGTTGAATTTTGTTATTTAAATGACCTCCTTGCAGGATATTTATAACAAGTTTTCATAATTGCAATAGAGCCATAAAAATGTTCAGATATCTAATTTTCTTTTGCTTAATTATGCTTCTCTTTTATGATGCTTCTGATCTTATTTGAAATATTTTTATATTGTCTCCTAATTACTAGACTGTTTTATATTAATATTTAATAAAGTTTCAAAAGTATAAGGCATAAAATTTCAAGTTCTATTAATATACACAGATATCATATGCTTTATGGTAAGTTCAAATCTTGAATCTTTTCTTTATTTTCAGCGATTGTCATTATTTCTTTTTAAAAAAAAATTGTTACTCAAGATGCATAAAGCTGTTATGTTTCACTAAAGATTTGTTAACAATAGTTTTTTAAATAATACTCTGCTAATGTTTCGTTTTTCTAATAAATCTTGGCATTCTAGATTAAGGTCGATCATTTCGTAATCTTTCTAAGGAATCGTATCAATAGTAATCAAAGTACTGATCACGTCTAACCCTTGTATAAGCAATTGACATTGTATGTTTTTATGCATGGATTTTCAAATAATACAAAACTTAATTTTCAGATAGGTAGATAGGTTGTTTGTTTTAATAAATATTAAAATTTTACTATCACCGCTAATATAAAGAAAAGTTATTAATTTCATCATTATATTAATGTAATACTTATAATAATCTAAAATGCTCATCTTGTGATCAAAGTGATTTTGAACGAGTTTAAGATATTAGATTTGAATTATTGTTGGAACATATAAATTTTAGAATATTGGGATTAGTTGATGTGGCATGTACATATATATTATACCATACACATTGTATTAGAGTATACATGAAACATTACAATAGTGTTATATTGACAACGCTGATGAAATTTCTATCTTGCATAAAAAAAATATTGTATAAAATATTTGCTTACAAAAAGTCTACAAAAAAAGTTTGACTATAGTGTGTTTATTACTAATCAAAATTGTGCAATGTGCTTATTTTCTATTTCAAATATCATATCTTCATTTTTAATTTCTTTTGTCATATATTGATCAAAATAAATATTAAGGATTTCATCTTTCAATAATAGAATTTTAATGCTGTATCAAATCGCAATTGATTTTTTATTATTGAACAGAATTTAAATATTTTTTATATTTTTAAAAATATTTCAATTATTCATAAAATAAACAAATTCTGTATCTTTTCTTTATATTTGTAACTTTAAAGTATAATTAGTTTTGTAACAAAATATCGGAAAAAGGATCATTCAGTTCTCGTTTAATAAATTATAAGAACTTGTATATTCTATCTTAGGGCTATATTATCAAATAGATGAATTGGGTAATTTGGATGAAAGGGAGTAAAACTTTGTTTTTACAGCATAATCTAATTTTTTACTTCAGTTTATAAGAATTAAAATAAAGTATCATTTAAACTTTAAAACATTATTCTATTTATATTCTTATATATAAAATACTTTTTTTAAAGATATATTTATAGTAACTTTTTTGGAACTCAATCTTTTACTAACGAATTATAGTCTCGTTACAAATAGAATGATTTAAATATTCATGCTTTAAGAAATCTTACAAATTGTTTGAAATTTATCTTTAACCTATTGCTCAAGTCAGAGAATTAATAGCATTTTTTAAAGCTATTACAAAGTTCCCATTGATTAAAAAAAACTTGATTGTTTTCTTTATTAAAATTCTACAATTTTTTCATATCATTTATATTCTTTATTTATAACAATTACAGGTATGTAAAAGCTTTTAAAAAGAAGCTAGAAGTTTTGATTTTGGTATTTTTTTCGGTATATCTATAATATTCGTAAATAATAAACATTGTCTAGCAAGAAAATATTTTTCTAATTTAATATTCTGTCTTGTATTATCTTTTGTGCTATTCCGTCATTTTGAACTCTGAAATTTTCAGTAAATTTTAGTATTTACTCTAAAAAAAATTATTTTATATGCACCTCTTTGTATTAAGTTTTTGATTCTTGTACGTTTTTCAAATTTAGGTTCTGATAAATCTGAGCAATTGTGTAATTGCTTTGAAAATGAATTCGTTAATATTTAAATTGAAGATTCTTAAAATGAACAAAGTTTTAAATGATTAAATTTTCATTGCACGACGATTTTAAAATGCGATGTGTGTGCTTATTAAAATTGTTTTTCCTTTAAATTTGTTATGCGGTAAATCACAAATTAACATATTACGGTGAAAAAAATAAAATTTTCTAGCGAAATTATAAAATGTTATAAACCTTCACACGACTTCTTGACATTTAAGGATTTGGGTATTTAAAATATAACTGTACATGAAATTCCACGATGCAAATTAACACTTAATTGTAAGTAGGCAAGAGCAGAATACTGATCTTCAGTCATCTTTAATTTGGGGGTATATCTAGACTTTTAAAGAGCTAGATTTCAATTAATGTAAGGTTTCAAAAGGTTCGATTTTACAATCCTTTTCTAAAATGGCATTTAGTCTTTTAGCCTTATTATTACTGTCTAAAACTGCTTTTAAATGTTAATCTATGTGTTTAGCTAATGTTGTGAAGGCAACTCTCTTTGCCTATAATTGTTCTCTATTTCAATTTGCCTTGGTTTATTATTTAGTTATATTGATTAAATTAAAACCCATAAATATCTGGCTTTGGAAGTTAGAAAATTAGAAAAGATAGTATAAACATTGCCTTCAAACCTTTAACCTTTGCTTTAACCAGTAGTTTAAAAAATGTGAATTGGCATAATTTGGAAATGATTGCTCTTGTATTGTAAATTGAGTAATTATCATACCAGCCAAGATTTTGAGATGTTTTCAAGCTAAGGATTTGTTACTAATCTGATAGACCTGCTGTGAAGTGTTTAATATATGCTGCATTCAATTGGTGTTTATTATGAAGGGTTAAATTGTTTGGGGGGGGGGGGAGGAAACTGATGTGCTGAAATTCAGTTTTTAAAACTAAATTTCAAGAAATCTATATAAATAAATTTAAAATATTATCTTATTTATGTATTTATATGCTCTAGAAGTTATATAATATTAGGCTATAAATTTTATTTCTAAGCAGTTTTAATTTATTACACCTATTTTTTTAATATTTATCTTAATGTTAAAATGAGTACTACTTATTTCCAATTTAAAATTAGTCTTAGGGTTTATCTATATTCTCGATTTATTTTTATTTTTTTTCTTCATGTTTAGATTGTATCGCAAGTTGTATAAAATCTTAGTTGCCGAAAAAAAAATTGAAGTATAAAATACATATTATCAGTGAAAATTATAAATGTTATTAATGTTAAATGTTTATATATATATATATATGTAATATATAAACTACGAGTAGAATTGCTTGTATTTACTTCCTGTCGTTTTTCATTCATTCTCGTTAATAATTTTTATGTAATTGGTGACATCTAACTTAGAATACCACTTTGACCAATAAAAACTAATTTTAAGTGATCATTTTATATTTCTTTTTAGAAAGTATTGAAGTAGGTTAAGTGTATATATTTTATGGAACATCATTATTTTCAAGAAATGTATTTAGAGGTAAGTGTTTTATAAAGGTACAGCATTCATCAAATCTAGACCTTTTTATCCTTTCAGTACTATTATTAGTTTGATTTACTAATTTAAAGCATTTTCTATCAATAGAATTAACATGAATAGTTAATAAAGGATATTAACAGTTTTTAAAAGTTTGATATTAAGAACATTTACATGAATTTTCATAAAGGAATTCCTTAATGTACTTTTAACTATAATGTTTATCATAATGTCATCAATATAAAGTTGCCTTTATTAAAGTATAATGCATAATCTAAGGCATTCATAAGTATGTAAATGCACGGTAATATTTAAACTCCACTTTGCTTAATAAAGATTTAAAAATCAGAAAGTAGGACCTGCTTTTGTTTTATTTTAACCCTTAATAACCTAGAGTTTCAATTTTGATACCAATCTTTTAAACCGAATGTTCACATTGCTATTGGTTTTTTATAGGTTGGCTGTACGTATTTTACTGTTGTATAATATTCTTTCCAATGAAATTTTTTTAAAAAAATCAAATGTCATTATTGTTATGTTTTATCTATGACATATTACTCGTGCAGCAAAGTGAACAAGTAAACACGTTTTACCAAAAGTTTTGTTGAATACAAATTCGATATATTCTTTTTCTGAAGAATATAAATACTTGCGATAATAAAAACAATCAATGTTTTGCATTATTTCATGCATAGGTATATCTGATTTCTTTATGGCATTAATGCCTGAAGTATCAAAATCGATACCTGTTTTTTTTTCTAAATAAATATGTAAAATAAATATTGTGATTTTTTTAGCTATTTTTCCCTTCATCTAGACCTTCAAGCAAACACAGTAATATTAAAAATAAATCACTTTCGTAAATCAGGCTACTAAGGGTTAAAGAATTTGGTAATTTCGGATATAAATACTTATTCGTACCCAGTAACATCTCAAGACAATAGTATGGAAAAAGTTAGAACGGTCAGAATTGTCACTGAATTGTATGTGGATTTCTATGTATCATTGATATACATTAAAGTTCCCATGAAATTGAGAGATATTAATTTTTAATTGGTTACATTAGGCGAAATGTCAATTTTGTATCTTTAAAACTAAATTCTATTGACAAAAAGAATTTTTAATGCATTTAAACCTTAGTAGTGACTATTTAATTGGATTGTTAATATTTTTTTATATAGACTGTTTTTTTTCTCCCCCAGGCATTTCCCTTCCTCTGTTTTCTATTCGGTCTGAAATTTTTGCCATTCACTCTTATGCCTAATATTTTTTCATAATTATAGTGAATGAAAATATATTGGCGACCTTCTTATATATAACTATTTCTTATGCAAGTGTTCTTGTATCCATAATGGCACCATTTTAAAACGATGCTATTTTGGAATATATTGGCAATCTTTCTCTTGATATTCTGATATCTAGCAAAATTTAATTCAGTTTTTCAATTAAATTTCTCGATTGCCTTTAAAAATTTCAAATTATTACCAGGTGTATGAAATATGTTACGAAATTGATTTTTTCATTTTTTGATAGCACCATCTTAAGTTATATAAGCACTTAATTTATTTTAAAAATATTGAATAAAAATTTGATTCCCCCCCCCTCCTGTTAATTAGAAATTTTTGATTTTTAATGCGTAGAATGATTTTGTTTACATTCTGTCGTTGAAGGAAATCTGATTGGTCTGTCAAATATCACATGACATTATTCATTGTTTTTATTGGTCTAAATGATCTCTTGATATTAACAGCTGTCATCTTCTAATTTATTCTTGTGTCGAACTCTGAACTAGAGTGCGTGAATATTTTTTAAAATATAATTTTTAAAAAATTCGGATTTGCAGGTAAGTGCTTTCAAACTATCAGATTTAGGTCCGTACCCCAGCGTGTGTTAGCGTCATTATGAAAGTCCTTAAAAACTGATCTCGATTAAAATAAAAAATTTATGGTCGTTATATTGGGATCTTAAAAGTGCATATTTTTTGTCGGTGCTTGTTTTCTCTCTTTCTGAAGATAAAATAAAAGTTAATTTTTGTTTAGATTTGCCGTAGTATAGAAATTCTTTGCTTTGCCTCGCCTTTAAATGAAAAGTGCTGACCATATAGAAGTGATATTAGCTAACGATTCATTTGCATGAATGTATCCAAATTGAAAAGAGCTTTCCCTTTAAGAGTACATATTATGCATGCATATAAGGAGTAAAATCTTTTTTGATTGACTTTTTTTTATCTTTAGTGTGCTTTAAGAAAGAGAAAGCATTGTGGCGGGAAATAACGGAAATTCGATTTGGATAGTTTGATCTCATCTTTGAACTTACGTTTTAGTTATTTCTTTGCAGAATATTTATTATATTAGAATATTTTTTCGTTTAAATATTTTTACTGCATGCAATTTTGTGTAAAAGTTATAATATACGCTGAGAAAGCTTCCTAATGTTATCATTTAGCGAAATATCCATGTCGCTCCAAGTAATTAAATTTCTAATATTGAAGAAGCTTATGAAAGGTTAAATCGTATTTCTCTCTTTTGCGTTAAAATTTAAGTTGGTAAACTATAGACTTATGGACTCTGTTCAGAAAATTAAACTTTTATTCGAATTCATGATGTATTTTATATGCATGACGCTATTTTGCTTTAAAAAGTATAAACTGTGCGCAATATTTTTGAATCGATGCTAATCCGAGAAGATGGACATCGGACCTCCTATGGTCAAGGATTCAAATATTCATATA
Source organism: Argiope argentata (assembly GCA_026289955.1). NCBI lineage: Eukaryota > Metazoa > Arthropoda > Arachnida > Araneae > Araneidae > Argiope > Argiope argentata. Next base: position 9,284,640 of record JAOUZG010012691.1, read on the forward strand.
ATATATACAGAGTTAAATTTCACATTAGCTGCATACAAGGTGACGTGGAGGTCAATCGGACATTTCGGAAATGCCACCCCCCCCCCCATTTTCTCATCTAAGAGAAAGAAGTCCAACCCTTTGAAGCGCTTTGACTTTTCAATGGCTGCTTAGAAGATCGCAATTTTTATTTCGTATTTCAATTTGAATAAATTTTGTATTTCTGAAATGTCAATATTTTTATTTGCTAGAAGACCATATAAATTTGGAACTAGGTTTGTTGTAGACATACAAAAATTTCAAGCTTTGTGTTATATACATAGTATATACACAACAAATTAAATTATTGGAAAACAAATAGAAGCAAAATTGTTCAGCTAATTTATAAATATATTTTTTATAAAAGAATTTTGAATTTTTTTTCTAATTGTCTTGAGTTATTTACTTGTCCATATTTATTCCTTATAGAATTTAAACATAGCTATTGTAAGAAAGCACAGAATATTGATTCTGCTGAGATTGAATTTTTTTTTTCTTCAAGTCAATGATTTTTTTAAAACGGTCGATGCAAATTTACCTTCATTTTCTAATGCCTGCTTTTATAACCATATTAGCACAGCATATCTATGTTTATAGAGCACTCCTTAGCTCGATATCTTTTCAGCATTTTGAGAAATTGTTATTAGTATGGATAGCCCAGCAATGAGTTTAAAGAAAGAATGTATGGAGTGTGTTAATATTGATACATGCTAGTTACACTCGGTGAATGAATTTCAAAAAGGTAAATCTTGTACTGAATAGGAACTAGCATTTTTGTTGACTGTCTTATACATTTAAAGATTCCCCTGCTCGAAGACAAAATTTGAAGAAAAAAAAGCTTCTAAGCTTTAAAAAATTAACTCTTCAATTCATTCCTCCATAGATGATTAGAAAATACATTAGTAAGCTAACGTGCATTTGAAATCTGGCAAATGTTATGTGTAAAATTGGTTTCAAGTAGTCAACTTCTTATTTACCCATAGATCAGTTTTTATTTTTTACCAAGCTACCTGAGATAAAATTATACCAGTGAATTCTTTTTCTTCACTTGAACTGCAGAGTTTATTAATCTGTTTCTTCAAATGTATCAGTGATGACTAACTGTTGCCTTCTTATGCATTGGATATTTAAGTTGGTAAAATGTTTGTATTTTTAAAGTTTTACAAGAGTTTTGTAGTTGCAATTTCTTTTATGAATATATTCTGTAATTTACGAAGCAAGTGCTGCTGCAAGAAAAGATATGAAAAGAATTATATTAAAAAAACCCATTTTAGTAGAATTGGGCTTTTCTAGCAATTCTCAGAAGTTTATATTAAAGATGCTAGAATGTATAATGATCAAGTCTTTAAGTTATGCTTTAATAAGAAATGTTATTTGGATTGATCTCGTATATATGGCAGAGAACTAGTAAGTGTGAAAATGAAACCAATTATTTTGTATTTACGTCAGAAAAGATGAATTTGATATTCTTCTAATGGAGTCTAGATATCTTGGGAATCATCTTTCGTGTATTTTAATTTCAGGAAAAATGCAATTGAATGAAGGTTTTTAAATCTTTTTAAAGGTAATAAGTTTATGAAATTGTAGGGATTTGTTGGAAAGAAGATTCTGTATTAATAAAAATATTGAAATGTAAAATTTGAATGATGCATCTTTTGGACAAGGAAAGTGCTGAAATTAAATTTAAGTTTTACACACTTATCAACAAGCGGAGTAAACCGAAGACTTTTCACTAACGAAATAATCGAATGAGTTGTAGGAAAAACTATTTATAAGAAAACTAAGAAGTTACTTTAAAGAACCAGTAGGTTTTGTTTACATAGTTAATAAAACTTCACAAGTTTTTTTTAAAATTCCAGAACTGTTTACTTATGTTCTTAATATTACTTTTATATTTTTATTACCTCCTTAATAAAAGAGCAATACGATGCCTCTCTTTTTCCCTTTTTAATTCGGCTAACTACAGTTTTATAAGGTATTTCCAATGTCGAATAAAAGTATTTTATTTACATTTTGAAAAGAGGCTTGCATAAGATCATTAACATTTTTTCAGAAAAACATTAACTATACAATAGTTAACTAGTGATATTCTGTGATTATATTTTTTAATTGAATTGTTTCTTACTTATCTTGGTGAATTTCATAATTTAGTTATATACAGAACTTTTATATTAAATTTGGTTCTTAACTTTTTATAAAAATATTGAAATGCTTATGAAATACTTTTTAAAAGCAGAATTTCTATATCCCTGCTAGTCTAGATTCAAAACTTAAAGCATTTGATACTTTTAAATGACTAGTCTCTTAAAATTTATAATCATCTAACTTTCTAAAAGAATTGATTTTAATAAATTTTTATCGAAAGAAGTCTTTTAAAGGAATTCCTCAGTAAATATATATAATTTTAATGTTCATCATAATGTTTATACATAAAGTTATTTGGGAAATATAATGCACAATCTAAAAAATTGCATTCTTAAAATGCAAAAGCATAACTATAGTTAAATTCCATTTTCCTTAATAAAGATAGCTTGTTTAAAAATTGAAAAAAGGTTAATCTTTTTTTTTTTTTTTTTTTGCTCTATTTCAAAGCATTTGGTAGTTTCAGATAAAGATAAATGTAAATACTTATTCATGCCCAGTAACATCTCAAGACAATGGTATGTAAAGTTAGAATAGTCCAAATTATCTGTAAATGATATGTGCATTTCTATGTTTCATTGATGTATTATACGAGTTCTATATAATTAAGAAATATTAATTTTAATTGATTATATTAGCTAGATATCCATTTCTGATATTTAAAACTAAATTCTATTAATAAACAATTTTTTAATTTAAATTATAATGAGAACTTTGAATTGAATGTAATATTACATTAGTCCCGGTTCCTGCTGACTATTGTTTCAAAAATGTTCCCTCTCCCTTGTTTTTTAAATTTATTTTTTAATGTATTCTTTCTGAGAAATGAATCGTTCATTATTTGAATCTTTTTAAAATTAGAGTGAATGAAAATATATGCTTCTGAAGTAAAATAATAAATTTTAAGTCTCTATCTACACTTCCCATCGATATTTTAGAATATCATATCTTATGACATCCAAGTTTAAGTTTTTTAATTTGGTTAAATCTCTCAATCAAGCAGGCTTGAATCATCAGACTACTTGGCTTGTTTTGGGGCGATTTAACATTGAGCTATATCTCCTCGAAAACGACTAAGCAGTTGTCTACCATTTATAGTCAAACAAGGTGAAGAACCTAATTTTCTTAAATTTGTCATATCACGAGAATTGAGTTTCAATACCTGTCTTGTCCCAAGGAAGATTCCTAAGTCATTGTAATAAATTTTTTTTCAAGTCTTAAATATTTTCAAGTATTAATTTTGTAGCTAAAATTTAATATAAATGAATTTCTATCTTTTATAGTAACTTATTTAAGTAAAGCTTGGACTTGATTAGCTAATAAATTAAAGTTAGGTTATTTGTTTTTAATTATACAAAATCCATAATGCTAGTTTCATATTTATGAATGGAGGATTACTATTCAGCCAAAGATATTGTATGGATGTGGGCTGGAGTTGTTTCGCATTTGGTTGGACATAGGGCGAGAAGTCCTTACTTTGGTGTAGAAATTTTCAAATTAGCATTAATGTTAATGGAATAAATTTAAATCATTATCTGACTATAAAGATTAATATATATTTTAGATCCCTCCTCCATAACACCTAATATTAAGCAGGATAATAATACATCATTAAAATTATTCAGTTTTTACATGATTATTAAGCTTAATTTTTATATAATGTCCTTTAAATTTTTAGACTAATTATTTTCAATATTTGATTTTGGACTAACATCTTGTCATTTTAAACCTGAATTGCTGCTTGTTCAAATATAAAAAAAATTGTTTTCTCCTTGAAATTTTTTGTCTGAACCTAATTAAATTAAGCGAGTTTAAAAACAAAATCTAAAGTTTTTAGTACATGTAAAATAATTCCTGACATAAAGTTTCTAATTTTAGTGACGGAGATGTATAGCCTTGTAATAATCAATATAACTAGATTTTGTAGAGTTTCATTAATACTCGATTGTTTATTTGGTATTTCGTCTCAACTTCAGAAATCTTTCTATAAAAATGGAAATTGTATGTAATATTTCAAATGGTTTTGTTATTAAAAGATGAGTTTTGAAGTTAAAGAAATTGTTATTTTAAAATCAATGAAATTTTTGTCATTAAGTAAAAATACTTAATTTACTTTTAATTGTAATTTTGTTACTGTAATTTATTCTTTCTGTAGGTGACCAATAAAAATGAATGTTATTGTAACTGGTGCATCGGGTCTTCTAGGCCGTGCTGTGGTTGCTGAATTTAAAAGAAACTCTTGGAAAGTCTTGGGACTTGCTCTAACTAGAGCTAGAGACGACTTAGTACAAATTGATCTGACCGATATTGAGTCACTCTCTGCTATTGTTAGAGAATTCAAGGTAAAATTTAGTACTTTCAATATTGCTCTTTATTAAAATATTTATCTTTACTCGTTAGTATTAACTTTTAAGCCTACGTTATATATTTTATCTTAAAATTAAACTTCATTTGTTCTTTCTGCTAAAGCTTCTATAGTTTTCCTCTTTTAATTGAATTTAGTGTTTTAATAGTAATTTGAATTCTGAATTGCTACTAAATTATTTCCTATACTCTATATTTTCAATTTATTAACTAGATAAAAAGAAATTTATAAGATTTTTTTTTAAATATAGTTTGATAAATAAGTCATTGTTTGCTGCTTTATCAGAGGAAAAAGTAGTATTCCAGATAATGATAAGATCATTATCTGGTTCATTGTTAAAATGTCTAATTTTCTGTGATTTTCAGAAAAGTCAATTAAAAAAAAAACTTTGATCAATTTATCTAATTCTTTGGTCCAACAGTTGATGTTATTAATAACATTGAACTCTCCTAATCCTATCCTTAAATATTCTCCTATTTCGCCACCCTGTATAACATAATTGATGGAATATGTCAAAGAAAAGTATTTTTATTTTCAAATGTGTTGTGGTTGGTTAGACTGTTAAACTTGTTAACTGAATTAGCAGAATCATTGGCATTAAATTTTTAAATTCAGTATTAAGACTACTAGAGTCTAATATTTCTGTTAGCTTTTGATTTTTTTTCTGTTGGACTTTCATTGACCATATCTAGAGGATTATGTACTGTTTCGTCCATTATATTAAAATTATAATGGACGAAAAGTTTCTTCTTGTTGAGTAAATTTCATCTGGTGCTTTCTGTATCATCAGTGTTTATTTCCTTCTAAACAATGACATTAGCATATTTTAATGATAGCATGATTGATTTTATATTAGTATTATGTATTTTATCATTAAAATCTTCAGAATTTATCATGAGATACTCATAATTACAATTTGACTCATTTATAAACTAGAAGTGATTGGTTCTTTTAAACCTTTTTTTTTCTATATAACCATTGAAATGAAATTGCAAAATTATTTATTTTGCACTGTATTTATCAATCATTTAAATATAAAGATGATTTGGAACTAAATGATTGTATTTCATTTAAAGGAGAGAATAATACAATTTACTATTAGATAGTTTTTATTTATAAAATAACTTGATTTAAGATTCTTTTGATAAAATTTCTTTTTATGAACATATAAAGACAGTTGCATACATTAATATATATATATATATATATATATATATATATATATATATATACTGATTTTGAAATGTTTTTTTGTAAATGTTACAAGAAATATATTGGATATTTTATCACATATTCCTTATTTTGTATTTGTTCTGTTGATGGACTTTTAAAGTAGCAGCAAGTCTTCTAAATGACTTCTGTAAATTAGTTTCAGTAATCTTCTCATTTAATTGATTTGATTGCAAAAGTTATTCGAATAAATATTTAGTTTACAATTGGCTTGGCGATTGTCAGATTATTTTGTGCTGCAATTCTGATTTTTTATATTTCATCAGACATGGTAATTATTGAGCATGCATTTCTTTTGGTTTATTTCATTAAAAATGAATTCATATAAAAAATTTTAAAGATAATGCTTGAAATTAATGTCTTTAAGTTGAATCATCCTGCAGTCCATCTACGAAGATATCTGGTCTGCTGATCTGATAATGGATGGGGCCACTTTGTTAGACAATCATGCAACTGTCTAGTAAGGACACAGGAATGCCTCGCAGGACATTCATACTTGGTATTGATTGATTTCTTGAGTGACAAGCCCTTAAAGTTAGTTCAAGGGCTATGGTTCTAGCATGATGAAACTGGTGCATTTCAGCTCTCCTAATTGGCTAAATATATAAATGCTCAAATGGTTGAATTAGATGCAAGAGCCCTGTTTGATGACCATCACAATTGCCAGATCTAACATTTTCACATTGGGTCATCTGATAGAATTGATATATCAAGGCCTAGCTACTACAGAAAGCAACTTGGTTGCTGATGTTAATTCTATTGGTATGCATACCTCAATATGTGCAGTGGACATTTCGAACAACTTCCTATATAACATGCATGATGGCCAATCTTTAGTTTTCTAATATGTATTTATTCTGTTCACCTAACTTGACAAAATATTTTTCTCAAACTGTTTTATAAAGATGTCTTTTATATACTCCAAGGAATCTGCACAATTTAGGCAGTCGTCATGTGATGCAGTGTATTATACTTACGAAAGCTTCCCTACTACTATGTAATCTTATGTTAGTATCAATGATAGAATTTCGCTTCATTTACTATATGGTTTTTATCTAATAGGTTCAATTTTCCTTAATTTTTATTTCTGAACAATGTAATCAAAAATATTTTACTGGACTCCTGTTAATATAGGACAATATCAGACTTCATAATTGGGTAGCAATTCATAACTTCCAAAATGTCAAGCACCAAAAAATAAAATATTAGAAACAAATGACTAGTGAAATATTTGTTAAATCTGCAAGATTTATTTCTGCTTTGTTTCCCCTCCCAGTTTTAGTTAGCTGTAATATCGCTTATTCTACAATTTATTTAAAAAGACTAGGTATAGCATGTATGGGCTGATGATATATTAACGATAGCTTTTCTACCATAATGATAGTTAAGACAATGAAACTAAAAGATTGACAGGCCTTAAATATAAGTTATGTCAATTAGTAATTAAATACTAATTCAATTTTTATAACACATTTCTTTAAAAGTAACTAAGTGGAATTTGCTGTATTTTAATAGAAATCCTATTTCTAAATAAATCTGCAGCAATATAAAGAATTTAAATCGTGTAGAATCCCTGTTGCCTTTCTTTAAATTAGATTCTGAATTGTAGTATGCTATTAATAGATGCCAGATGTTAAAAGTTGATATCGTATATCTATGTTCATCTTGGGATTTCAGATTTTTAAATTTTTATTTATTCTTGTTTTATTGAACATATTCTCCGAAGTATTCTTCATATTTTATGATTTCAAGTAGCTTTACCTATAATGGAGATTATAACCAGAAGAGAAATTTCTTGGAAACAATAAAGGTATTTGAAATTGTAAAAATTTCTCTGAAAGTAGACAAAAGAATCAGTTTCATATTTGGATATAATTGGTAACATCCAAGCTCTTCAACAGCAATTTTGATACTAGAAGATAATAAAGGCTTTTGTACAAATTCTAGTCTTGCTTTATTTCGGGAGTAGTAACAGTAAACATGCCTAATTTTTACATCATCTCCCTTGATCCTGGTGCTCTGAATAACCAAGTTGCCTACTTATTGAAATGTATTTTCCTTTGACATCCAACTTTGGGCTTTTGAAAATAAGTAATATCAATAATTGGTCTTATCTTTATTTAACACATTCTGGACTAGTCCAATATTAACTTCCAAATATTTTACAGATTATGTGGTGAACTTGTTTATATCATGATTTGAATGTTTATAAAATCTTTTAGGAAATATCTGCTTGTAAAAGTGTTTTTAAGAGAAATTATAGAAGAAATGGTTGATTTTTGTTTAACTAGTATAATAATGCTTGTAATAAATTTGTTCTATTAATCTGTATTTGCATTAGAAGGCATTAAATATTTATCTGCGAGTTATTTTATTTATTACATGAATCTATTCTATTGCAAATATATTCAAAGACTTTTTTTAATGGTATATAGGTGAAGTTGCATGTTTTCCATATCTTTAATTGTAGAGAAGTTGAAAAATACTTTTTTAAAGAATTGCCACTATCTTTCTTTTACTATTTTCAGTCATTTGTTGACAATTTATAATTGAATTAAAATGATCTAATTATTCGATTCTTTTTTTCTTTATATGCAAGTAAAAATTCCCCGATTTGGTATTTTTCATTTAATTTTTTCTTATGCCATCTTTCTCAAAAGCTCCTGATTCTGAAAAATCTTAAAATATATTAAATATACTTCTTTAAAATAAATTTAAATCTTAGTTTGTACAAATTATATTTTAGCATGATTTGAAAAACGCAAAAAAAATAATAGAATGTTCTTTCAATAACTTCTAAAAATGCTACTACATTCCTAATATGCAAAGCTTTTTATGTAGTAGTTAATATTTGCACTTACATTATGTAAAATTGTATTTCAATATATATGCATATAAATATGAAGAAAATCTTGGATTTTCTTGTTTCAACAAACCATAATTTAGGTGATGGTATGCACAAGACTATTTTGAAAGTTTAGATTTATTTAACAGTTAATTGCTTTAAAATTGTTTGTAGAATTGTATAATTCAAATACTAAGACATTCGATAATATTTACATTTTCCGTATATTCATTGTGACTTTCCTTCTCAGCCTCATGCTATAATCCATTGTGCTGCGGAAAAATCTTCGGATAAAATTCAAGTGTATCCAGATTTATATTATCCTTTAAATGTTGTAGTTCCAGGAGAGCTTGCTAAGCTGGCCGGTAACTTGCTTTATATTTTATATTTTACTTTAAATTATACACTGAAGTGGCAAGTCATGGGATGACTGTTAATATCGTGTCGGTCCTCCTTTTGCCCGGCGAAAAGCAATAACTCGACGCGTCATGGAGTCCACAAGTCGTTGGAAGTCCTCTGCAGGAATATTGAGCCATTCTGTTTGTATAGACGTCCATAATTGTGAAAGTGTGGATGGTGCAGGAGTTTGGGCACGAACGGACCTTTCGATGATGTCCCATAAAAGCTCGATGGGATTCATATAGGGCGATCTAGGTGGCCAGATCATGCGCTGGAATTGTCCGGAATGATCTTCAAACCAATCGCGAACAGTTCTGGTCCGGTGACATGGCGCATTGTCATCCATAAAAATCCCATCGTTGTGTGGGTACGTGAAGTCCATGAATGGCTGCAAGTGATCTGCAAGCAGCTGAACATAACCATTTCCAGTCAATGATCGGTTCAGTTACACCATAGGACCGAGTCCATGTCATGTAAAAACAGCCCACACCATTATGCAGCCACCACCAGCTTGAACAGTGCCTTGCTGACAGTTTGGGTCCATGGCTTCGTGGGGTCTGCGCCACACTCGAACTCTACCATCAGCTCGTAACAACTGAAATCGGGACTCATCTGACCACGCCACGGTTTTCCACTGGCCTAGGGACCAGTCGATATGCTCACGAGCCCAGGAGAGTCGCTGCAGGCGATGTCGTGCTGTCAGTAAAGGCACTCGAATTGGTCTTCTGCTGTCATAGCCCAAGGAAGACAAATTTCGCCGCACCGTCCTATCGGACACGTCCCTCGTACGTCCCGCATTGATTCCTGCAGTTATTTGACGAAATGTTGCGTGTCTGTTAACATTGACCATTCTACACAGACGTCGGCGGTCTCGGTCGTTAAATGCAGTTGGTCGCCCATTGCGCTGTCCATGATGGAATGTGATGCCTAAAATTTCATACTCTCGGCACACTCTTGATACTGCGGATCTCGGAATGTGAATTCACTAACGATGTCCGCAATGGAATGACCCATTCGTCTAGCTCCAACTAACATTCCACGTTCAAATGTTAATACTCGTCGTGCCGCCATAAATCACGAAAAACCTGTTCACATGAATAACTTGAACACAAATGAAAGCTCTGGAAAACGAACTGCGCATTTATACTTTTTCGCTGCGATACTACTGCCATCTGTATATTTGCATATTGCTATCCCTTGACTTTTGTCACTTAAGTGTATTTATCTGTCAAACCATTTGAACTGCTTTCCCTTCATAGAAACATATGTGTATTTTTTTAATTCAGTCAAAATGAACTGTAATTCAATTCTTGAATCGCAATAAGCTCATGCTAAACATACCAGTCGTGTTATTATGCATTGAGTGCATGTCATCAATTCATTCTACTGAATTCCAATTAAAAAGTCGTAATTTTGAACCAAGGTTAAATGATTAGGACCATCTTGTAATACTGCTTCAAATATTATGGAACTATGCTATCATTAAATTATTGAAAAAATGTTACATGTAGTTCAAATTAAGAAATAAGCAGATCTGAATAATGTTGCAATTAAAATGAAAAAATGTTAGTAGAATTTAAACTTTACTTATAATAAAGCACGGTGTGTGTGTGTGTGTGTGTGTGTTGGCGCTGTACAGGCCAGACTGTTCGACCTACAGCTACCAAATTTTGTATATGTATAACTTGGGCGCCGGGAATATGCACCTCGGAGCCCTTTTTTTTTTTTTTAATTTTTAACTAAAATTTTAATTTATTAAAAAATAAACCAAATGTTGAAGTTTTTCGCTATAACTTCCGAAAATATTACATCACAAAATTGATTTTTGCATCAAGTTCAAGCTAAAAAGAAAATTAGCTTTTCAATGATACTAATGTTTTGACCTACGAATTAAAACTCTATTTTTAATGAATTTTTAAACGTTTAATTTAATCTTTTTTTTTCCGACAATTTATTTCGCAATAAATAAATAAAATTTTATCGTTTCGAGGATCTCCAAAAAAAAAAAAAAAAAAGCTTTTAATAAAATGTTGCCATCACATTTTCAGAAGTGATTATATGAAATGAAACAAATAGGAAATGTGATATTTTTTTTAAACCGTAAATGCAAGAGAATTTTTCTTGATCGTTTGCAATATCAAAATTAACAATTCCATTAAAGAATTAAAGTAAATAAAAATACAAAGTAAAAATATATTACAAAAGTGCGACAGTTAAAACTGAAAAAGAATCTTTTAGAAAAGTACCAAACGATGATCTTCTGAGGGCGAGATTAATTATTTAAAAGCAGGAAATCTTAAACGAACTTTAAAAATGACGTCATTTCATTCAAAAAGCAATTGATAATCAGTAGTAGTAAAATATTTTTGCATTATGTTTTTTTAATTTTTAAAACAATAAGACATGTTTTGAATTGTTACTTTTACTTATGTGAAGAAGACATTTTGTGCAAATCAAAGAATTCACCTTCGTTATTGTAATTTATCTCCGCATTTTAATGAATCATGCGAAATAAAAACGCAACTGTTTTCAACGGAGCATACGTAATATTAAAGCTATACTGGTAAAAGCAGGTCAGCTATTTGAAAACGCATCTTCTTTCAAGCAAGCATATGTAATAATTAACAATGCAAAATTTGTAAAAGCATATAAAACTATTTTTATCCGCATATTTCGGAGACATCAAAACTTTCTACCAAAACAATATCATGTTCACTCACGAGAAAAAATAAATCAACTATCATTCCAAATTAAATATATAAAAATGTCATTTTCTTCACGTGTCTGTATAAAATGAAACAAACATGAAACATATTTTTAGAAAATAAATGGATGGAAACGTTTTCTATGATATTTTACTATACATATACTAATCCAATTAAACAATTTTATTTAAGGCAAATATGGCTTAACATCTACAAGGCATCTTCTGTAATCGGAACCCAACATCTAATTTCTTAATTTTTTTGGGAAGAGACATAAATCTCTTAGCAATTGGTCCAAGTGAAATATATAATTATAGATTTAGGAAAAAAATGTTGATGAATTAAATTTTTACATACATCATCTGCTCTGTGAATCATAGTTAACAAAATATTCTTGAGACAATAAGCCTTAAATAAAAAAAAGTGGTATTCCAATCAACTAAATCCATCATCAAAGCTGATCAATCTATGAAAATTTCAACATAACTATTCGATATAAACTGGCGATTTTAGATCACTTTATCAAGATATCAAAGAAGCCAATCAGAGTTACTCTAGAATAATTGGTCTAGATTATGATAATGATGATTGTTCTAAACTTGCAATATTCAGAACTGAATAAATCAGCCAGATTTAAAGAAGATAGAAATGCTTATTTATTTAGAAGTTGAAATATTAAGAATATTTTACAAATATTAATCTATAAGACCAAAGGAATTGAAACCATAATTTTTTGAAATATATTTATAAACCTAAAAAAAATATTGAGAGCATTTATATACATCTAAAAATAAAATTAAAAACTGAAGGTTTCAATTAACCTGTGAAATTTTTGCTGAATAATTCCTAGAGATCTTATAAATTATAAAAAAAAATTATAATGTTTCAATTTCTGTATTGAACATAAAACTTCAATGTCGGACTATTCTGCTTTCAGTTCTTAGTTTTATTTAAAGACATAAAGACCTCGTTACTCAATCTAAGCATATTAATTGAAGTTTATCATTTCCACTTTAATTTAAAAGTGAGTTTTATGTGCACTGATGGAAAATCGGAGAGAGATGCGGACTTCAAATATAGGACTGCTTAAGGCCTACATAATAGTATAAGTGAATTATATGACTATCGAAATTTGAAGCTTAAAAATATTTTTCTGAAAAACTTATTATGAGACCAAGTTATATAAAAAATGATTTAACCCTTTAGTCGACATTAATATTGGCGAACCGACTGGTCGCCAAAGGCGGCTAGTTTATAAATAAGTGGGTATGTTCGACAATTTTTTTTGAAAGCGGGTGGGTTTTGCTTGCAGCATCAGGCAATTCCTGCATCATTTTGAACAATTAATCTTTCAAGTTAAAAGCATTTTGTCTTCATTTAATTGGCAGCCAGTGTTACCTGATCATCCAAAATTTCACTTGAAATATTTGATTATTACTTTGACTTCTATATCTGAAAGTCTTAAGTTGCCAGTTGCTTGTGAAAACTGTTTCTTTTTATTTCATTATGGCAGTTATGCTCATTTTGTATTGCAATGCACATGTCTATTAGTGCATGACATATAGCCCATACTGAATATATAGTAGTAAAAAGGCAGATCAATGTGCTAAGTTGGTGGCTCTGAATATTAGTGATATAATTGTTCCTTAATTAAATCATGTCTTTAAATAGGAATTAAGAGAAGAAATCAGACTACAATGGCTTGACAGGTAGTACATGTCCAAAAAAAAAAGAGTCCGTTTTGACTTTATCCCTAATCCAGAAATAAAAAATAAAAAAATGTTCCAAATTATACGAGGACATGGGAAATGTGCTGCATATTCCTAAGATGGAAGAATGCAGGGAAACAAGTAAATCTGTGGAGGAAATGGAACAGTTTATAATTATTTAGAGGAATGTATAGACGACACAGAGCCAAGAAAAAATCTAAAAATTTAAAATGTCTTTATATGGTAACATTAGTACTGTGCTAGTCTTCATCTTGTTTTTCATTGATTTAAGAAGAAGTTTTTTTACCAAATATTTGAAGAATGTAAGTGTTCACTATTCTTTTGTTATAGAATACTTACATTTGAAAGAATATAGAGAATTTTGAAGACATCTTCTGAAAACAATTGCCTGTTTCTCATAAAACAAAATGGGTGTAAGGAATATGAGCAGGTAGATTGCAGAATGACAACCTTGTGGTTAGAGACAACTGCCTCGAAGAGGATGGCATTAAGGAGAATTGGCAGCGACACGGATGCATTATAACAAAGACTGTAGTCAGCCACAAAAAAATCTTGTCAATACTGCCTCATTTAGCAGTGATGGGATGGTTAGTTGCACAGAAAAAGTGTACTGCATAGGAGTGAAATTCTAGATTTGGATAAATAACACAGTCAAGATAATACAAATGTATAAAATCGCATCAAGCAAATCTGCAATATCGCCAATTTATTCAAATTTGGTGTCTACATGAAAATATTTATCATCCAAGTTGAAAGTAGCATATTTGCTTTCCCATAATGTTGTATGTTAAAAGTATTCAATTTTTTTTAAAGAAAAATTGTATCTAACAATTATTAGGATGGTGCTCAAACATTGGTTGCATTTTAGTTTCAAATATTTGTCTAATTTCATTATCTATAATATTATTGCACGATTCAATGTTTCTTTTGTTCTTTTCTTTATTTTGTAGTTGATTGACGAATACACTTAAAATCTGTCACCAAATTTAAACAATTTAATTTTCCCATAATCTGAATTTTAAAAAATGAACTATATAGGTAAAAAATCAAATTGAAGTTTTGCAGAAATAACAAGCTTTTTCATAATGGTGAAAAATTATTTAGGAAAAGCAATAGCAGTACATTTATAATAAATGCAATACATAGAATTCCCTGTACTATGATGGTATTATTTGCCAATAATAATGACTACTGTATTTGAATACTGGTTTTATGAGTTTTTTAAATTTATTGCATTTGGCTGTTTGTAATATATTTAAACTTTTAAAAAAATCTTGGTTATAATGAGGAAATAATTAAAGAAAAATGTTGATTTATCTGGACTCGCTTGCCACCTGTTTTCTCTGAAAAATAAGAATACAATTTCCATTAATTTTTAACATTTTGAAACAATTTACCATTTTGATTTTTATCTAATTTTTTTAATTAGTTGTCCTATCTACATGCACTTGAGAAAAAAATTATTTAAGATTCAAATTTTTTTTAAAAAAATTTAAACATTTCTATTTTTAACCATTGAATCATACTGAATATTTTGTTCTCTTATTTAGCTGAAGTGAAAGCTATTTATGTGTTCATAAGTAGTGATTATGTATTTGGAGGCAACAACCCCCCATATGCTGAACATCAAAATCCTGATCCTTTGAATGTCTATGGTTTTTTTAAAGTTGAAGCTGAACAAATCATCATTGATACCAATCCAGGTAAAAAAAATTTTAGTTATAGTAAACATTAAATTTAGTTTATTCTTAATTTTGCACGATAGGTTACACAGTTAATTTTTTAATGAAATAATAAAATTATATAAATGTATGGTGTTCTGGAAACAGTACCAGGATATTAAGTTACAGAGAATATCATTAAAAAAATGTGTAAACTTTAATTTTAAACAGAATGTGCATTATTATAATTAGGTTAAAATTCCTGTGTTAGAGTATTTCTATCAATGCATCACACTTTTAGGATTTTCATTTATCCTCCATTTATATGATATAAACTTTTTCTTTTTAATGCACTAATTTCTTTTCAATATTTTATTAATAAATTTTTCTGGGGCGTTCTCTGTATATTTTTGGTTAAATTAGTGCCTAAGAAAGAATATTAATATAAATAAAATTGTTTACATTTTTATTTAGGAAATTTTAATATTGGTTTATCTTAATTTTTATTTTAACTTTTTTAATAAGAATTTAAATTTTGATAGTAATTAAGAACTGGGATACCAAAAATATTAAATATTTGAAAAAAAAAACCTCTAATTTTATCGGTACTAAACTGTTTTTTCCCCTTTCTTAATTCAAAACATTTTTATTCTATGATCCATTTCACACAAGATATGATATAAATTTGTAATTAGAGATTTGAATTAACATTTTATTCAAAATAGAAATTTAATTATAGAACATCACTTCTAATCCACATAAATTTTTGTGCCTTTATAATTTGATGTTTTTAGATAGTGGAGTTTGTTTTGCATTAGCAGAATTCGTCTTACATTAGAAAAGAATTTATAATAGAAAATGTAATTTTTTCAATAGGGAATGTGATCAATTTATCACATCTGAATAATGAACTATTTTTCTTAGAATAATGGAAATGAAATTTAATCTTGAATGAAATTAAATTTATTCAGACTATGCTGTGGCTTTCCTATTGCTTCTGTTAAGTGGAAACAGTTTCAGATATCGCTCCACAGTCAAAATATTAATTTTTGTTTAAATTGTGTGGGAAAAGTAATCGCTGTATAATAAAATTAGATTTTGTCCTTTTGTTGAAAACCCTAAATTAATCTTATTAACTTATTTGGAATTGTAACTTCTGTATTTATGTACAAATATAAAACTTCTCTCAAATATTCGTTTTATTCACCGAAAATGTACAGATGGGTGAAAAATACGAACATTTATGATAAAGGCTTTGCCCATTTCAAAGAAATAAATCCTGCATGTCATCTTGCAATCAAATCTGGCACATAGTGTAAAGTGGGGTTTCGGTCGCTCAGCATCATAGATGTTGCCTGCATTTACTGTACACTCTGGGGAAAACTCAATGCCTGTCCTGTCAAAATACAAAAAAAAAAAATGCTTATTAAATGCAATGTAGGTTGTTCGGTGATACAGACAGCCAATGTTGTGTGCAAAGGAGTACTGTATCCTTTGTTATGGCATCGTGCATGAAGCCCTTTTGCATGTTCAGGTAAGCAAAAAATTGTTTTTCAAGGATAATTTTATACCTTGAAAATGATTGAAATCCCCCCTCACTGACATGATTTAAATTAACTTTTTGTGTGTATGTAGTTGGAACTTTATATTTCATTTGTTTATATCTCAACATTGTTATTAGCGAATTATTTAAATATTTTTCCTGTAAATCATTTTCATGCAAATAGAATTTTTTAGAATATGTGGGGAAAATATTTATTTTACTTTGAGGGCTTTCAAAAATTCATTGAATGGTTAAGGGCCTGCAAAAATGAAAGTAAAGCAGTAAATAGTATTAAGAATTGAGAATATCAGCAACTTATTCAAATTCAGTAGTTTGAAATTTATGTTGTGGCAGAGTGGACCTTGCTGTCTTGTCTTTTTCTGTACTTAAAATTTCTAGAATGTTATTCAAGTTTGTGCATTCATGGAATCATGAAAAATTTGAGAGAATTGTAATAAGAAGTCACACAAGATACGAAAATCTTTTGTTGAATTTTTGTCAGTTTTTAGCATAAATTTCACTGCATATGAGAATAATACATTCATCAAGGGGGAAAAAAATCTTTAATGTAGTTATTTTTGTTAATGTCTTTTTCCTCCTTACCTGTCTTATCGCTGTCACTTTATATAGACTTTTTTCTCGCTTTTAGGTAGCTGCATTTTGCGTATTCCTGTGTTATATGGAGGTGAAGAGACTGTCCAAGAAAGTGCTATATCCTCTCTTATAAATGCTATAAAAGCAAATCGTCGAACGCAAGTGTCTAATTACGAAATACGATTTCCGTCGCATACTACCGACATAGCATACATCATTTATGAGTTAGTTCAAAGAAAGCTTCATGTAAGTTTTTCGCTTTTGAATAATGAATTTTTGTGTTCTATTCAAAATGTTTGTGGGGCAGTATATATATATATATA
>JAOUZG010012691.1:9302294-9315277 GCA_026289955.1 Argiope argentata
TATATATATTATTTATTTATTTTTATTTTATTTTATTTTATTAAAATCTTATTATTTAATAAGAAAAAATGCTACCTGAAGGATTTAAATAACCTTTCTTAAAAAGATCTTTCCAAATTCAAAACTTTATTTGTGAAATAAATAAAATGTAATACGATAAATTTTAGAAAGCGAATACTGTTTATTTGAAGTTTTAATTTCTATTTTTTGTTAAGTTACATCTACTTGAAATACGCTGCTGCAAATTTATTTGGGAAGATAAATAAGAAACTAAAGCATATTTAAAGATTATGTTCTAAAGGGAAGTTTATTTAAAACAAATTTTTGTTTGAATATTTTTATTTATTAATGTTGAAGAATCTAAAAGAAAGTACTGCATTTTTGGATTCCAAATTTTTCTCCTTGATTTAATATGTATTTGGAATGAAGTCATTTAAAAAGCCCCATCTGGATAATATTAGATTGCACATTTTAATACATTATAAATTTGTTTTCTTTAGGGTCCATCAATGGATCATATCGTTTACCATTGGAGCGGAGCGCAAGCATTTACGAAGTATCAAATAGTTAGAATGATTGCCGAAAATTTTGGTCAGAATTGTGATCATGTAGTTCCTTATAATTTCCCGACTCCTGGCATTCCAAGACCAAGGAATGTCCACCTGAGTTGTGAGAGATTAGAAAATCTTGGTATCCGACGTCATACAAGATTTGAAGAAGGCATTCAAGAATTTGGAAAGTTTTTCCAATAAAACATCAGCACTGCTTAACGTTTTTCTATGTGACTAAATTATGAATTGAGCTGTATTCATTTTATAAATGATTGTGTTATTTACCGAGTTTAC
Source organism: Argiope argentata (assembly GCA_026289955.1). Classification (NCBI taxonomy): domain Eukaryota; kingdom Metazoa; phylum Arthropoda; class Arachnida; order Araneae; family Araneidae; genus Argiope; species Argiope argentata. Next base: position 9,303,140 of record JAOUZG010012691.1, read on the forward strand.
TATTCTTGTCATTAACTAATTTTTTTTTATATTCAATGTTGTGAACATTCCAATATTTTATACATTGTATTGCCTGTTGATAAATAAAGTTTTACAGTTTCTTTTTGTGTTTTCCTCCGATTTATAATGTTTAACATTTTAAGTATTCTCAAGTACTTTGAGAAATGCTTAAGAGAATACTTAAACATAAACTTCCCCGAAAAGGGTTTCCTGATTTGCTAATTCTCAAATCGAAGCATCCTCTTTTGGTATACAAATCTTCCATGCAATCGAGTTTCTAACACGCAGCATTATGATGCTTAAGAAAAGATTCTGTCACTGGACGACCACACCACGACTACTCTTACAACCCCATCCTTCCCAGGATATGTAGTTACAACCTTACCAAGAGGTCATATTGCTGGGGGAATATTGTCTTTAATAATTGCACAATCGCCTATTTTAATGTTTGGGTAACAATTTTTTTACTCTTATTTTTTAACAAGTTCAAATCTATGCCACCTTTTCCAAAAATTTAATTTTTAAATATCCATTGTTCATGTCATTCAATTTCCTGGTGAGAAAGAAAACGTGAAACCTTTTTAAACTAGATTAATGGTTGTATAAATATTTGAACTTCCTTTTAGTTCCCTAAAAATTGGTTCCATTGTCCAAATGAATATTTATATGTGCTGCTTCTTGAGCCAAAGCAGTTTCAATGCAGCTATAAAGGAATCGGGTAATCAACTATAAATTCTAAGTATAAAACCTTCATAGCAAAGCTTACAAATACAACATTATAACCTTTCATTGTTTTGGCTCCTCTTCCTCAGTCCAGTATAGAAATTGGACCTGCATAATCAATATCACAGACAAAAGTCTATCGAGAGTTGATCGTTCCCCTGAAAGATCTCCCATTTTTTGTTTTGGCCTATTACTTCTAAATCTACAACATGCAATACAATTTAATACACATTTTTTAACTATTCCTTTAGAATTTAATATCCAAAATGTTTGGGGTAATATACATATTAACAAATTACCATATGCATTAAAATATGAAAATACTGAACAATAAGAATAATTAATTTATGCTGGTTGGGTAATGCACATTATAGAGCAAGAATGAATTTTGAATACGCTCTCCCACTCTGAGCAACCCGTCCTTATCAATGAATGAACAAAGTGCTGATAGGGGGCTTTTCTTTGGTAATTGTTTAAAGTAAAACCAAACAATAATTTCAGCATCAAAAAATAAATTTTGAACTTGTGTTAAATAATACTACAAGCAAAAAATCGTTCTTTGGTAGTTACAGGTTCAATTATACCTATAGAATTCTTGTTAGATTTACAAATAATTGTAAAGCTGGTAAAGTTAACACACAAAAAATAGTGCATTAATTTAGTAAATGGCGAATGTTTTTTTAATTAATGAATCTATTAAGTCATTTTTTCAAAATTGCAGCAAATACACAAAATACACAAGCAGCTTTTTCCCTTTCTTTAAGGGCAGAGTCATTGTTTTTTGAATGCTGGTTGCTTTAGCCAATCGGGCTCTGATAATAGGAAAATAGCGTGGTAGATCCTTATGGAAACCAGAGATTTGTCTCCTATCTGATGGATTTTCCTTCGAAAGCACATACCTCCATTTATTTTGAGGAATGAGGTTCAAGATCTCTGAAGTCCTGTTGGCAAGAAAGGGCTTCCAATTTCGAGAAAGTGGACAACCAGGCAAGAACGACTTTATTATCTGTCCAAGCATATCAATTAATATGCTCCATTTAACTCCAAACGTGGAATGGATACAGGCTTCAGCGGAGCTACTTTGCTATTAGCTGCTAAAATAGTGCCTTTAGTAACCCCATTATCAGTTCGTTGAACCGCATGAACTACAGGCATATTCTGATTCCGATGTATTCGAAAAGCCCTGAAGAGCGACTTCCTTTTCTGTAAACAAAAGCATCTTGGAATAGAAATGTGGCACATTTGCAGTAATTCCTTTTTGAATCTACGCCACTTTACTGCAAAATGTTCCGGTAAGGCACTGTTTGAATCAAGTTTCAGCAATCGTAACTGCTAAAATTTTTTTATTAATATTGTGTAAGGTGAAAGAAAACCCAAAGAATCAAATAACTTTGCTGGTTGCGATAGAAACGATCTTTAACTTTGAGAATGAAATCACAAAGTCAATTTGAAAAACAAAGCAATTGGTAAAAGAGTCGCAAATAAGTCCAAGAATTTTATAATAATTTATGGGATGAATTTCTACATAGGATTCATTAGCACTGATTTTCAGCTGAATTATTTAAGACATATAGAGAATTGGAACGCCACTTTCTTAAGTGACATTCTCGGACATCTAGAATTTCGAACAGTTTTTGGATTAACGCGGTTGCTTCTTCATTCGATTTTGCTCTAACCATCAAATCATCCATATAAAAGGAATTTTGAATTATATTAGATATTTCAAGATTTATAATTTGAGAATCCTAGGCTATTTGATGTAAATATCTAGAAACTGAAAATGGAACGGGTGAAGCTCCATACGTTACAATAGAAAGTTTTTATTCTTTAATAGTGGAATCGGGTGAATTTCTCCACACTATTTTTTGCAAATTTTGATCTTCTGGATCAAATTAAATTTGTCTATATATTTGCTTTATATCGGAAGTGGAAGCAATTTTATTTAGTTTGAATCTGACAAGAATAGTAAATATATCTGGTTGCAATATTTGTCCTACCACTAAAACTGAATTCGACTAATCAGAGTTAGGAGGTTTGCAAAATATATCAAAAGAACTCGAAGTTTTGTTGTAATACTGTCTTTCCTTTGCATAACGTGATGGGGGGAGAAAGTATTCAGCTGTAGAACAATCAAAATCTTTATTAAGTGACATATGTCCCAATTCTTCTCCCTCATAAAACTCTTCTCTTCCACTTCAAATTCTGTGTCAAATTTAACAGATGCGACTGCGTGTACGATGATAAAATAGAATCCCTTCGAATCTGACTTGCGACAAGCCAGCCAAATACTGTGCTTTGCGCAATAGGTTGTCCTTCAGATCCGCTGATTTTTCCATTTAATAGGGTTAAAAAAAAGCAATCGGAACCTAAAATTATATCACATTCTGATGGCCTTGAAAACTCTTCATCGAGTAGATGGATCCCCTTCAAATTATCTGATTCTTTAATGTTTACTTCTCAAATCCTATTTGAGAATATTATCTCATTTAAAATAAAAGCATTAATTGTCAAACGTTCTTCGCTAAATTTTTGACTCAATTTTTAAATTAACTGAGCCACGTGTGGTTTCTGCTTGAGCTTAACTTAAAGACATTCTAGCATTCTTTCTCGGTAATCCTAAAATATTTTTTTACGTTTTGAGTTACAAAACTAGATTCCGAACCGCTTTCGAGCAAAGCTCTGAATAAAAAAGAAACTGGCTGGTTACACACACAGCGGATTTTTCAGATGCGATAAGTCATCGTCGCCGGCATAACAGTAGTGTATTGAACTATATTAGAGCTTATTCATTAAGCGAGAAATTAAAGGTGCGGCTGTTTTGTCTTTGTCGGTTGCTATGCAGACGCGAGCTGCCACTGGAGCCAACGGAACTTAGAATGCTGCGTGTCAACTGTCAAGTAGTGGCGCACGTAATCAAATGCAAGCTTACACACAAAGCGTTTTTTAACTTCTAGAGTTGCTTTTTCACAGTGAGTTTTAACTTACAGATGAAACACAATTTTTATTTTAACATCAATAGGTTTTCGTCTATTATGAACATGAAAGAGTTGAATATTGATAGTGAAATTTTAATTGCTTTAGTCAAAAAAGGCCTGCTTTGTGGGATAGAACTCTCGATATATTTAAAGACGGAAACGCTACCAGAAATGCTTGGGATGAAGTTTGTCTAGAAATGTATAGCGACTTTCATAAATTGAAAGAAAATGAGAAAAATGATTTTGGCAAGTCCATATTTTCTGGGGAAAATTTTAGGGAAAAAAAAGAAGAAGAAAGTTCTAAAAAATCTATTTGGAGAGTCTAGAAATGAAAGTGATTACACTATAAAACCAGATAATTTTTATTTACCTTACACTATAGTTTCTGGATTTAATTATGAATTCTTTTTATTTCTGGAACAGTCATAGCGGATCATTATTAGCAAACGTTCTATTTTTAAAAATATAAAACACTATTGGAAACAGTGTGTTTTAATATCGGTTATAATATTAAGTATTTCAAAAAAATTCTTAATATGCTTCTATCCTTTTCATAATAAAACAGAAATATCTTACAACTAAATAAACATTATACGAAGAAAAATGTTCTCCCTTGGAATATTTCTTTTAAGGAAGAAAAAAAGGTATATATTATCTATCGTCGATATCACGGCAACCAGAAAGTTTTTATATCCTAGACATCTGCCAGAAAACATTTCCTGCGTTTGAAACAAAGTATTTATATAAAATGTTTCTCTCATTGTTTTCTTTGAGCCCTCATCTTCTTATATTCTCTCTTAGATTATCTTCCAATCCAACTACTGACATTGTATACTCAATCATGTATCTATCTCTATCCCGAGCGTAATTATGAAGAATTATTCATAATTTAACAATATCTCAAACAAATTGCGGTTGAACATTAAGATGGAATACTCTCCATTTATTTCGGAGAATACCAAAAGCGCATTCTACGTTCTTTCTTGCTCGACACAATCGATAATTGAAGATTCTCTTTTCAACTGTCAAATGGGTTCCACCACACGGCCTTAGCAAACGTTTATGCAACCCAAATGCTGCATCACCGACAAAAAAATGTATGGAACTTTTGGGCTTTCTGTGCCTGGCAAGAACTACTAATCGGGCAAATTTTTTATATTACTTTCTATTGATTTCCACAATTGAATTTGTTAAAAATCGTCGAGTCATAATTTTTTTCCATAGCTGCCAATATACACAAAAACAAAACGGCATTTACTGCCGGCAATTCCCTTTAGTACAATTGAATTGTAATCTTTATAATTAAAAGATATAGATCCCCCCACTCATAATGCATACATTTTTCCCATCTACTGCTCCTATACAATGGGGGAAAATTTGCTGCATCTTCAAATCCACTTGTTATTGACTCCCATATTTCTTTAATGAGGAGAGGTATGCATTCGCTTTGAATAACCTTCCATAGTGCCTTACAAACCTCTGACTATTACTCTAGCTGTTGATATTCCTACTCTGAAGGAATAATGAAGGCCTGTGAAAGTACATCCACTTGCTAGATACCTGAAAAACAACAACAAAATATTTTATTTAGTTAATTTAGTAGATACACAGATGTTTTTTTAGGTAAAGAAGTGATGAAACAGTGGAAATATCTGCGTGATGCCTTCGTCAAGGCTGAAAAAAAAAGCAAAAGAAACTAATGGCTCACAAGCTATTTAAAAAACATATTTAACGATGAACTTTAGTTTAAAAAAAATATTTAGAAAAAGCAAAGACTATTGAGAGTTTCATTGTAGATAATGAGGACAAAGCTGAAACTGACGGCTCTTGGCATGAAAACTTGCAAAACGAAGTAAGATTAACAACTGGAAAAAAAAGGAAAAGCTGTTTGCAATACTGAGCAGCGAAAGAAATATAAAAAAATGGATGAAGTGGATTTCAAAATTTTATACATTGGAGGAAACGGTACCTTAGAAACAAACCCCCCCAGATGTCTTTCTATCTGAGCCTGTTGCTCCATACGAAGAATTGTAATAGTTATGAATGGCTCCTATTCTAAATGAAAATTCTTCAGATCATTTCTAAAATTCAAAGTAAAAGACCTGCAGTTCCTCACTATGAAAATTACATTGCTCAGTCCGGTCAATTCAAGCAACAGAATCAATCAACCCCATACCACCTCAAACCGCATTCCTTTTCGTTACTCTTACGACTTCTCCATACTCACAGACTCCACATCTTCTCCCTTGTGCTGCGTCATCCATTTCTATAGTTGCAACTCAGAATGCCTTGCTATCCCAACTAAGGCAGAATCGATCAATAATTCCATCCTCATCAGATTCATTTCATCCACATCAAAACCCATCACCACAGAACTCGATGAAAGATAAAACAACATAAGCTGAAAACTATGTTCGTTTTTATGATTATGTTGGCGAAAAAGATGGTGAAAGAAGTTCAGTAAATTCTTATGATTCATCAATATACGTTATTTTCTAATTGTATATGTATATAAAGCCTATCTATAATATTCTATTTATAGTTGTTTGTTTTTCTAGAATTCCATCAGCAAGCACAATTACCTTTAAAATTTCATAACAACAGTGTACGAAAATAATTTTAATTAAAACATTTATTCTACTCAATGCATTTTAATATCAATATTTCCAGTATTTATACAGGTTGAATACAATTCCTCATTTTAGTGTTTTTGCGCTGAATTGTATCTTTTAACAGCCCATGTAATTCATCAAAAGACACTATGGACATTCTGAAGTAGTTGAAAAATTTCGAGTCATCTTGCCTCAAATCCTGAAATAAACTGTAAAAAACTCCGAACACTTCCCTATTTTCATCCATTGGATGGATGCAAAAAGTCGCTTTTTACTTTTCTTCTTTATTAGACGACGGAATGGCAATAAAGTTAGAATTTGCTCTCTATTCATTTCAAAATACACTAGCAGCGAAGAGTTTAAACAACATAGATATAATAAATTTATTCGTAGATGAAATTTATGCTGACTCTTACGACGGCGACGTGAATCAGCCACCGTGTATGTAAACATTCTAGGAATGGTCATAGTACAATATCCGCAGAGGGGAAGAAAAAAACACACACACCTCTGTTTGTGTAACCAGCCTTATACTGTAAAACCTTTGCCGTGGGAAGGAATTATATAAAGTTGGAGTTATTGAGATACGTGCTAGGACTAACGGGCCTTTAAGATACCACTGATTTACTGCATTGCGTTTCTGCCCCTTGACAGATATCGCTTGAAGAGGGGTGACGTGCGATTTGTTTATAATTAGGTTTGTGATCTGAAACACGTGCACTACTACTTTTATCATCCTCATACAATAGTGCATTCTGTTTATCTTGACACATGATACATTTTAAATGATTATTTGGGCAATCTTTAAATTTTTTGCGAATTCAAACATAAAAAGCAAAGATAGTTTCGTTTTACAAAATTCTAACGAGCATTCAAATCCATATTTCTAAATTTAATATACTTAAACAATTTATACATTCCTGGGTATTTCAAACATTTTTTATCTGTTTTATTTCTTTGGTTATTTTTACATGCAATAAAATTAGACCTAGTAGTAATTTTATCATCAGATTCATTATAAACCATTAATTCAAGAAATGGGCATCTGGTATTTAAAAACTCTAAGAATTCTTTCACCTAGGAAATTCTATTTCTGAAGTTTTCACAGACTAAAGCTTTCTTGTTTCAAGATCTAATTTTTGCAATAACAAATTAATCAGACGGATATCTGCTAGATGCCTCTTCTCCTAAAGGTTTTAATCCTCTCAAAGCCTCATCACTCGTGTCAACTATGTTTCTTAAATTCGTTGAACCGGCTTAAGAGATGCCTTTTTGTTCCAAAAATTTGTAATGAATCATTTTTTTTTCTTTTTATCATACCTGTCCATTAATTTTCTCCATGCTTCTTCATAGGAGTCATTGGACAACGATATGTGTTTAATCAAACAAGCAGGCTTATCAGACAGCAAACTCCCCAAATATTGAAAGTTTTGACTATTGCTTAGTGAAATTTGCGAATGAACTGTGGATATAAATAAATCCTTAAAGTTTATCCAATTTTCAAATTTACCAGAAAACACTGGTTTATTAAGTTTTGGTAAACGAAAATTCGAATAAGTTGACGCACTCTGTGTTTCAGTTGAAGTAGATTGAGATTTATTAAAAACATCAATTTTATTTTGAAACTTTAATTTCAAGGGAAAATATCTATTTTCGAATTTATCGATTTCAGAATCCTCTTGGGTTAATTCTGAATCTAATCTTTTGAAATCTTTCCAAAGTTCTTCTTATATTTGTAGATGAATCACTATCTCATTCTTTGATTTTAATTCGTCAGCAGCATTTTCCAATCTAGTCAAGGAGGCCTTAACCTTGCTCCTTGCGACTTTAGTTTGCGTTATGTGTTCCTTATATTTTTTCGGGTCATCCATGTTGAAAGAAAATTAAAGGAAAAAATCGTGCGAAATGAAACTGAAACTAAAGAAAAATTAAGCACTCGCAATTCGAAATATTTTCTTATTAATTTAATTCATCAGATGTTTTTCTCTTTAAAAACATCAAACAATATAAGAAAACGAAAAACACTTATCTGTTTCTCATGCTGATTTCTCGTCGGTGCTTTTAATTGGTCACAAGACGTATGGGGGCTTAATCCAAGGAAACATACTTTTTTTGCCTTTTCTTATTTATTTTTTCACACACATATATAACAACACATGGACGATTATCACACACATATATATATAAGGTCACACATAATATATATTAATATGTAGGAGTTGCCGCTAACAAAGAGCGAACGAATAATGTCTTTCGCCCCTAAAAGAGAGTGAGTGGTGACTCATTGCACCAATTCACACCAACACTCTGGTTGAAGTGTTTACAATAAAAAAGCTCATGTGCGCTTCGCTCGCATTCCAAATGTTCGGAAACCAAACTAAACATAGAATCTTTCAAAATCAAACAAGTCTGCATCTACCAGATGCGGGGTGATTCAGTCAAAATAAGTTATAAGGTAATTTAAACACATAATGTTTATTAACAAACAGACGACACAGTTACACATATAAATCATACAGCTAAAGCGAGATCACAAATCCACAATGAACAATTACGCAGCTTGCAGGCTGACGTCATAACACCGCCGCCTAGCGGCGGTTACATTTCGCTTTGTTTCACAAAACCAAACATACATATGGTTTGCAGCATACTGAGTTTTCTGTTGTAGTGGCAATAAATTTTGTTTGAATAATCTATACCCCCTTTTTTATTTTTATATTTATGAACAGTTATTAGTTTCAGCTTTTGCATGTATGTTGGCCTGAAGAAAAAGCACGAATGTTTTGTTTAATTTGTACTTTGATAACAGCGAGTTTTGTGGATAAAATTATCATGTTCCTCGCCTCTCTCCTTTTGAGTACGATAATCTCGTTAACAACTTTGGATGCCATCCCTGCTTTTCTTAGTTTGCAATGAAGATTTTTTTTTTGATTTTTATTTATTTCTAAATGTTCTAACCGTAAGTCTTGCTGTTTAGGTATGATATAGTTTGTTCATTACTTGTAAAAAAAATTATTTATATATAACGTTCATCCTTGGTGGCAAAGCTTTCGGCAAGCTGTAGGCATATATTGTGTGCCAATCCAGTTTCTTTAACATTTTCAGCTGACTTAGCTTAGTAAAATATTCTGCTCTTGGGCATAATTTAAATAATTTGATCTCATACTCGTGTGCTTTATTTCGTATATAATGTTTGAAGATGTATCTTTCACACTTTTGAATCAACGTGTTACCAATGACAATATGTTCAATAGAATTGAATATTTTACATTTCCTTTGCAGTTTATCAGAAAGAAGAAGCGTTTTTTTAAACCAGTCATCACGGGCTATGGATATATTAGCAAAATGAAAATAGTAATTCAAATCTTTCATGATATAATGGCACGCGGTAAGTGAAAATTATACACAGAGCTTTTCGACCAATAATTAGTTATAAGGTTTGCTTTTGCAAATTCTATCCACAACAGATGTCAAGATTTTTTTAAAATCATTATTTCAAGATTATTCAATGTCTACTTATGCATTCATGAACAAGAAATTAGCTTAGGTTTATTTGCTTTTGTTGTCCATATCTGTTTATTTCTAATATAAGCAAATTAATTATTTCGTCAACGATCAAAGTAAATACATCATACTGATTTATATTTTCAGATAATCACTCAATGATGCAAACTGTCTTGGGAAAAGATAATGACTCATCGGCCAATAGATTAATTTCATTACCTAAATTGAATGGCACTTTCTTCAGCATCATCAGCTTTTCTTTCTTTCTCAGTAACCAATTCTTGTTTCGCCATTAGAATCTTCATTATATCGCTATATATGAGGCTACACATCAATAACAGAATCTGGTGTCTTTTTCTAGGAAATCTCATCGCTACTGTCCGAGGATGTAAAAAATCGCAAATTTTTCGCCCCTTCAGTGATATATGACTCATGAAGAAATAATTGTTCCATTTTTCTTTTTTGGCATTGGAACGAATTAGAATAAAGATTTTAACAGTTATGCCTCTCGTTAATGGGCAAAGATTCTAATTGTGCCATAGAGTGGTGATATGACAAATGAGAACCTCATTAATGAAACCATGGAAACAAATTGACATGAAAGAGACGATGCGGGATATTATTATTGCGACTGCCAACGACTCATATTACTAAAATATCGGCTAAAATACCTAGCATATGTTTAGTACAGAGATGCTCGTGACTTGAAGAAGATTGATTGGAAATATGAACCGCTGTCAACGTCAACGTGTTAAACCAGTTGCCCTCACCACATTTCGTTTAATAGAATAATCAGTCAACCCAGAGCTCAACAAAACTCTTCTAAGTCAGAATCCAGGTTTCTCTCCCTTTCTCTTTGTAGCAGCAACAGTCACAGCTTTGGGAAGTTGCTTCTTAAATTGACAATAAGAAACTATTTCATTCTTAGCTACCTATTAGAATATTTCTGCCTTCTAAGACAGGCCTTCAGCTTGCCATCAGTACTTCAAATCTTATTGTCTGAGATTCTTTATCGAAAGTTGTAGTAAAAAATAATGCACATTGTCAGAATGCTTTTAAAAGAAGAGAAAGAATTGATGAAATAATTGATTTTAACTTGCCAATTGATAAAGGAATTCTATAGGATTTCTGCATAGATAAATTTATTAACAAAAAAATATATATACTAAAATTATTTTTGATATCAACGGAGAAAAAAAGAAACATCTTACACTTTTTTAATGAATAAAACTTCACAAATAACAATATCCCAGCACAAAAAGAGGAAAAAAAGCAAATAAAACATGTCTAAAAATTATATTGGGAGAATAAATTCGTATTTTATGTTAAATCATTAAAGCATCTTTGGATCATAATAAGATAAAAAGAAACGGTTTAACTCATCAAAAATAATAACTTATGTTTATGCTAAGTTGTAGATATGCATAATCTGGTCTGAATGTCTGACACATAACCAAGGCCTAAGAATGGGAATTACAGATGAACTACTTCTTAGAAAGGTAAAACTACTTTGCAGAGTGTACTGTTCATTTCTAGTGTTGCTAAGATGTATTCTGTGAATATTGTTAAAGTGGTTGCTAGTTTGTGTCTACATTCTTGTGGAGGTCTGTTTGAAGAGTTAACCTTACCATTTTAAATTCCTTGATTAAATGAGCTTCAGTTAAAATACAGTGAAATATTTTATTTCTATACTGCAAAATGTCAAAGAAAAGTTTTGAATCACTGTTGATATGACTAAGAATTTAACTCTTAACGGTTAACATGATTGGAATCTGATAAAAAAAATCAATAGTTTGAAAAATGTTCAGCACGAAAGAAAGCGTTTCTTTTAACAATATGGTGCGTCAAGAAAACATTAGCCATGGAAAAAAAAAGCTAAGTGTTAGAAAAAAAATATTAAATTTACAAATTATTCAGGCATACTTTTTTGAGTAAGTGTGTGTGTGGGGGGGGGGAGGAATAAACCTGAGCCTAATGCTTCCATACCTGTTAGTACAGAATCAGTGTTTGCAACAAATACTTATGGATGTATAGTAAGCTTAGAGTATTATTTTAACTCTGGAATTTTTAGATGATGGAAAATCTTCAAAAGGAACTATTAGATATAAAAAAGCAATCAACAAGTATTTTCTTAATGATCAATTAACTAAATTTGAAAATGTGTTACGCCTTTGTACAGAAAAGACACATTGGTATTTTCATTCAAATTCGGACTTGCTTGATATTTGTAAATTCCTGTTTCCTGACAAAGAGATGGCTAAACAAATGCAAAATGAAACACACACACACACACACACACACACACACACACACACACACACACA
>JAOUZG010012691.1:9315287-9335456 GCA_026289955.1 Argiope argentata
ACACACACACACACACACACACACACACACACACACACACACACACATTATGCAAATTTGTTTTGAATTTGTTGTTCTTTCCTTTTTAAAATCATATGTCGTATGTTTTGCAGAATTTTTAAACAAAACTGTTCCGAAAGGTCAAAATGGACATGCTTGTCAAATTTCGGAAGAAAAAAAAAGTAAATGGTGTTGCAATATTATATTTAACATCAGTTTTCCTTGATCATTTGAATGTAATCTTAATGATTGTTCTAAAAAGATCTATTCAATTATTATAAATAAAGAAAATATTCCTATTTTCTATAGATAATCCAAACGTTATAAATTACATTCATTACTACAAAAGGATTTAAAAGAGTATGCTGGCTCTAAATTTCTTTTGAATATTGAATCTCGTGGCCGCCACACTGCCAACGATGTTTTTAAAACTATACATAAAATATACATTCTGGGATATAAACAAATTTCTGTGCTGTCTAATTTGTTTTAAGATTTACCAGCTAGATATACTAACTTTGTTCGCTTGACAAAACCGAATATTTTCTACTAAAATTTTGTTCCACTTGGTTCTTCGAGAGTACAACTCCGCATAAAAAGATTCAAATCTTTTGCCACATTTGAAAATTTTAGTTCGCGAATCGGAAATTAAAAAGGCTTAATCAGATACGAAAACTTTAAGTACAGTAAAATCAATGTTAAAATGCAGTGAGCTTTTTAAAAGAAAATTTGGTTTCATTATTTCAATCGCATCATAAATACAAGTTTTTTTAATGAAATGCTTAGCAGGTAAGCAAATGCAACTTTTCCCGAGTGAAAAGATGTTTTTTGTAAGTCATGTTTTACAATTTAATGAAGAGATTTATTAAACATTGTACTTTAGAGAAAAACAGCTCTGCAATGAAATTAAAGAAGATATCAGCTAAAAGTGTAATCTTTCACCAATCACTAAACTGAATATTGATTTGGCAGCAAGGTATGTCCTTAATGGAAGTGAAGCGTCAGAGGCTTTAAAATCAAATATTAAGAAAGAATGTTTTTTTAAAACCAAAAATGACTGAAATTAATTTGAAGAAAGCAATTACATTCTAAACTTGTTAGAAACATCAGCTGCCAATCTCCAAACATAATATTTGGTTAAATTCATCCTGTGTTCAGAAAGCAGAAATAGTTTTGGATACTTTTGTGGACTATTATCAAATGACAACAATTACTGCTGATAAAATGGATATCAGAATTTTGAACATTTATTCCATCTCCTCATGTTGAAAAGGGAAACCTAAGAATTCAAACATAGGAGTGAAAAACTAAATGTTTTCTATTCTTTATTGATGGATAAAAACATTTACTATCAAAACTTATTCATGTTCGTGAGAAATATTACGATTAAGTCACTTAAAAATGAAACTGTTGAGGGCGGGTTTAGCACTAAAAAAGGCTTCTTCTTGTGTACAGCCGACCACCATACCACCACTGAACGTAGCAGTATCGGCAGAATTTGTTGTGACCGACTGTGGTCTTAAGCAATGTCTATCCTTACATTGACCGAATCTGTCAAACTGATATACTCTTCGAGATAACTGGCCCCAAAGTGGTCAAATATTGATCACCTCCTCCTTTACCAACTTTCAAATAGTTGACAAAAAACTGACAATTTTTGTCATCATGTCTTTCAGAGTCCTGAGTTTACCTGATACGATCAGTATTGAACTCAAGTCATTGCATTAAAAAAGGCTATGCTGGCTGAGAATATGCGAGAAATATCGGTGATTAATTTACGAACTGTTTACAATGTTAATAATTCTGGAGGCTTATTTAAGAAAAATATAACAAAATAAGTGATACTTTTGCCCATAAATATTCAGTTATCATTAGGAGTTTAGAGCATATATATATATATATCCCATGGATCTATTTTGTTTAACTATCATTTGTGCTTTTATTTTTTCTTTTATCAACTCCAATTGTAGATGTAATTCAAAGCGAGAATCGTAAAAGGTTAGATCATTTCCCAGAGGACGATAATTTTAATTAATACAGTATTCCAGAACAATGCTATCTATGAGCTTTTGAAACACTGTCACAATTAATATTTAGGCAGATGCCTACTAAATACAGTACGATAAAGACGTTTACGTGTATCAGAGAGTCGCGCTCCTTCCATTTGGTAAGATATGTTTCAGTCATATAATGTACTTTTCTTAGGAAATAGTCAAACTTTCTGTTTGTTTAATATCTCCATGTTTTAATCCATTTAATATTTCACTTCAAATATTCCCCCTTGTAAGTTTTTCTCTTTAACTATAAATTAATTCCTTTATTTTTTTTAAAGAAGTCTCTTCTTCATTCGTTTGCATTACTTTAATCTTAGTATTCAAACTTAACCCGTAAATACTTTAAAAAAAAAGAAAAAAAGCTAGATACCTTGTCACAACCCCCCCCCGCTATCTGAAGTCTAATATTTTTGGATGTTTGATTAGACTCCCACATATATACGTAGAAGTGGTTGTTAAATTCTTAAAGAACATTAGCACTGCGGAAATATTAACTTTTATAAAAATAATTTCATTAATGTTAAAAGTTACTTTTTCAATTGTATTTATTGTTTTGAACTTGTTTTTTTCGTGTAAAGAAAATCGGGTTTTGTTGACATACTTTACTTTCTTTAGCTTCAGTTTGATATTTTAACTGATAGTTTATGGTTTAGGTTATAATGTTTATCTGTAAAAGTCTAGTTACTTTTACATTTATAAATGTTTCAAGAATCAACCTACACTAAAAATTCATTTCCAAGTTATCTTAATGATTTGTTTGAAATCGAAATTGCTTCTTGTGACACTTATATTGTAAAATATATTTAATTTTACTCTAATTAACAATTTTCCGAACAAATATTTTTTATTGAAAATACCCTTTTCTCTAAAAAGTTTATAATCTTGGTTGACGCATGGATGTATGCCATAGTTTCGGGATCGAAGTAAAAAGCCTTGTCTATTATTCTTTAAGGGCATAAAATGGCTTTTGAGGGACTAAATAAACTATTAAAAAAATACTTTTTTCTATTTTGATCTAAAAAAGTCAGATTTTTTGGCGATTATATACAGTTAAACCTCAATAAGTCATCGCCCGGATGAATCAGCTAAACGTTTAAGTCAACATTTTTCTTTCATCCCGACAAGATCTCAAACAAAATACTTATCCTTTACTCATAACTAATTTTAATTCAATTTTGGATAACTCACTACCCAAAAAAATAGCCCAAAGCATCTTTATTCTCCATTTTGCATGTCGTTGTCCCGTTCAGTTTTGAGAACCAAGCCTTTATAGCAAATTTTTGATCACGCCTGTCATTTCAGAAAATACCTAGAGACCCTTATTGTTGTCAAGCATTCTTTTCTATACGACACCCATTTTGGGGATTTCAGTTCTTAGAATTTCTCTACATATATCATACTTCTCGCTGCTAATTATATGAAGCACACTTCTTGCTGCGACTCTGTCCCAAGCGAAACTTCCTTTCTTAACGTGTAAACCTTGCTCTAAGAGGGGCTATTTGGTACGATTACATTTTTAATGTTAAAAACGTTACATTTAAAAAAGAAAAAGAATGAGGAAATTTTGTCGAGATCGAGAATATTTTAGTTCGATGTCGGAAGTGCACCAAAGTTCAAAATATGGCATTTTTTGTCTTGATTCTCAAAGAAAGATCTATGAAAATTACTGAGGAGTCGATCATTAAAAGATTTCTGCGACAGCAATGGGTCGGCTAGAACATTTCAAAGACGTACATTGACGTATTTTCTTTTAAAAGAATTTGTAGAAAAGCAGCAGTTGTTGTTGATGGTGATGGAAGAACAATGTTTTCAAAAACATTTTTACCCTATATTTTATGTGTGAAATGTTTTTAATCCTGATAAACCTGGCTTGTTTTACCTGTTACTTCAAAAAATCGCCTGTCCATATAATTTTCAGATGCAATGTATTTACAATTAAAAACAAAAGTGGTTTTCGACTTTTAAAAAATACCAATCTAGAATAGAAACAGAATTTGGAATGAAACTTAAAAAGGCAAGGACCGACAACAGCCAGATTTTTTCCATCCAGATTTCGAGAAACTTTTGAGATAGGTATAAGAAATTGAGAGGGCGTTTATGCATATACCATTAAATGCGACTGAAAAAATCAACAAATTTAGTACGTATGACTTGAAGACATGCGGCAAGATAATGGTTTATAACAAAGGTTTTGGTTGGAAGTACTTCATGCTTATATATATATATATATATATATATATATATATATATATTCATAAAATAGCAAAGGGCAAAACACCTATTATTAAAATTTGATCTAGATATAAACCTTCCATGAAGCATTAACGTATATGCAACTATATGTTCTAAACATTTAAAGGAATAAAACTACAACCCAAAGCACTGGTAGGTTAAGATTCTGATGGTCTTAATCAGCCTCTTTCAATAAGGTAGTCAATTTAGTTTAAAATTTCAGCACAATTTTAATAATTATAATTTTATGAATAAGTATAAATCTATAATTTTACATGATAAAAATTCTTAAGCATAATGACTGAAATAATAATAATAATACTTTTCAACATGGAAGAGAAATAACAATAAAATATAAATGACTTTGATTTCAAAATAAATAAGTTCTCATATTAAGACTTGTTAGTGCACAGTATGATGAAGCAATTAATGCAAATAATGAATGAAACCATATTCATTTTTAAATAAAATTTTATACACATCTTTTATCTCTTTAATATATTTATGAATGTATCCTTTGGTATCTGTACATTTCCCACCATTCTCATATTTTTCTTGCCTTCTTTCTGACGCTGCATTAGCTTCATCCTACGAGTGACATCTCCTCCATACTAAACAAAGAAAAAAAAATCAATTAAAAAAGATTAAAATGTTTTTATAAGCGACTTTTAAATTACATGAATGATTACATGAAGGACTATTTAGACATAATTCAGATTAAAAAAACTTAATTGTTTTTTCTAGCATCTAATTATTGAAATAGACAATAACATGAAATATTTAAAAGAAAATAACAAATATACTTTATAAAAATACAAAACATTTATACTAACAAAGACACATATCGTTAGTTCTTCAAATATAATGATTAAAATGAATGTATATAATCAATGGCCAGATGGAAAATCCCTACTTTTGGGCCGGAGAATACCATGCTCGATTCCACCAAAGAACCGTCAAGCAAGTGGCTTGTACGCGTCAAGTCCGTATGGATTTAAAAAAAAAAATCTTGAAGAGTGGGATTACGGCCCAGATGTCAACCAACCTCGACATTCATCCATGGACCAAAATAACAAGGGATCTCAAAACAGACCTGCTTTAGTTTCTAAACGAGACATGAATACAACTAAAACTAAATTAAAAGTTTTTTTAAAAAGTAGCTTGTTGGAGATTTCTTAATTGTACTTGACTTTCCGAATAAGTCACAGGTACTTTTACATTTCTTGAATGAAAGAAATCTGCTCATCACGGCCATTTTTTACAATTGTTAATAAGAATTTTAATTATTTAAAAATTAAAGAGAAAATAGAAGAATTTTTTCAATAATTTCTAATTAATACATGACATAGACTTTTAAACCATTTTAAAAGGTAAAAATTAACTGTTCATGATATTATTCAATTAAATAAAATTATTAATTTAGCTAAACAAAATAAAGGTATTCATGAAATAGCTTCAAAAAGGATAGTCAAACAGAACGTTTTAAGAAGCATTTTAAAATAAGTGAAATTGTTTATCCAAAGACAAAATTCCACAACAAATGACAATGGTGTGACTTTGTCAAATTAGAAATCTCATTTCAAATCATATTACAAATTAATATCATATAACAAACATGATTAGAACACTACAAATGAAACAGAACATATTGATACATTAACTAACACTGGCATTAAAACAGAGGGGAATGACTTTTTAAAAAATATATTAATTTATAGATGCTTTTTGACAATAATTAATTTTGTAAAAACAGTTTTCACTTTCTGATTCCAGTCATATGGATCATTAGATACACTTTATTAACTAATACATTAAGAAAATATTTTAAATTAATTGAAAATTGTTTTTATAAAGTAACATTTAATTTAAATTAATATTTGAGAAGGGGAAACTGGTACCTACTTTTATTTGATACCTCATCAATATATAATTCAACAATCGCGCTACTATGAAGTTTAAACTGAACTCAAAGATGATCTGACTTTCTTGACTGATTTGGTTCATATGCGAATTTCATTTGTTGATGTTAATTATGTTTCACATCCTAATTCGAAAAGCTCGGTTCATTTGAAATATCTAAAAACTCTTAGATATTAAATGCATATAAATCTTTAAAAGTCATATACATTAGGATTACAGTAATCACTGATTAGAATCTTCAGATTTACTTTTTATTCTTTAAAAAATGACAGTTCATTTTTTTTCAGAAAAGTTTGAAAGGATTTCATCCAATTGCCTTAATTTCAAACTATTATGTACAATAAAATGCCAATTTTAACCAACTTGCCAATATTTCAAAGGCCTCAAGTGGTTATTGTTAACACAATGGGTAAACCAGTGAATCACAACAAAATTTAATATTAAATATTGTATTATGTTTGTATGCTTTTTCAAGCATTTTATACAGATGTAATTCAACTAAAAAGAGATTAAATATACATTGTTGTATATTTAATATTTAGTATAAATTTTGGTATAATGTACATATTATATTTTATATATATATATATATATATATATATATATATATATATATCCAAATTAAACATATATTTAGTATACATTTTGATATAATGTAAATGTATACACTGGTAAACATTTTGTATACCAGGTAATTTTAAACATTCATTTATACAAGGCATTCCAAAAAGTAGAATAAGTATCATATTCCCTTACTTCAATTACAAATTTCATTAAATAATATGGACCATTGCATGAATATTCTTTGGCTTTCGTGGAGGTAAATAATGAAAGATTTTTAAAAATTACATTTTAATACGGTCCCACAGTGTAAAAGAGATGACCGATAAAATGCCTTTCTTACATTCATCTATGCACGCTTAGAGTTTCATGCTATGAAATTTGAAGAAACATTAAAACATAAATTTACAAACATAAACCACTTTTTTAATCCCCTTCATTATATACTTCAGGGATAATGCATACTCAAAAATACATGGTTAACAAGGCAGTATTTGAAAATAATGATGCATTTATTATTTCTTAACATAATTTTAAAAATGATCCAAAAAATTAATAATTGAAGTGCTTAAAAATTTATTCAGTATGAACATCTTCAATACCTAAGCAAAATTGCATCCTTCTACCAATACTTGCATACTTGTTCAACTGCATTATAACGGTATCAGCATAAGTCATTAGCATTTTAAAGGAAATATATTAATAAATAACTGGATTCTTAATATCTCATATGCGATTTTAAGTGAAGAACTATATTTTTCCGTTCTGAGTCGCACTGTTTATCTAAGATACCTTAAATAATCGATTTCTTTTCCCTTCCCTTTTAATAAATTTTTTCTTTTCAAGTCATGGTGATTAATTGAAGTATAACTAGACGAATACCTGAAAATTACAGTTTTTACATAAGGATTATATTTGTGATTCTAAAATAAATGTTTCCATCTACATTTGTAGCAAGCTCCTATAAAATTAGAAAAAAAAAATATCTCTGCAAGTTTTGTAGGAAGTGATGTGAAACTTTGTAACTGCAAAGATTAATGCAAAAGAAACATTTTAAAACTATATGGGCAGTATAAAAAGTTTTTTTTTTAAACTTCTTATTATTTACCTCCACAGAAATGAAAGTATTTTTATAAATTTTTTCACTTTATTTAACGACCAGTTAAATGAAAAATCAATACGCCGAATCAAAAGTATTTGTCCAGGTGCAATATTTAAGGAAATAAACTCTTGTTTTACTATTTTATGATATACTGTATTTATGAAAAAAAAAATAAAAAATAAAGTATCGTTCTAAACTTACTTATCATACATTAACTTATTTGTTTTGAATCACCTGAAATTTAAGAAATCAAAAGAACCCAGTCATCTAAATTTTTCTCTAAATTAATCGACTATTTTAAAATTAGAAAGAATCTCTGGAAAAAAATAAGTTTTATTTGATTGTAATTATAATTACACAGATTCAAATCAGAAGAGACTTAAAATTCTATGTTGTTTTTCATGAAGTTAAAGAATGGAAGAGGTTTATTAGGTTCAAACTAAATAACTTAACTTGAGAAAAGAATAATTTAATTTGAACCAGGTTCTAAAACAATTAACTCGCGTGAGAAACCTTATGTTTTTCAAAGAATCCAAAATATGACAAACTTTCTAATTTAACCTGTTTTCTCCTCAGTTCATTATTCTTAATAGGATGTCTATGATTATAAAAAAAACTACCTAGGCTTCTCAAAATGCATTTGAAGCACTAATATGTGACTTAAAACTTGTGAATAAATTATTGCATATTAATAAAAACGCAATAGCAAACGGCTATCTCATTGTAACATAAAACATATTAAATGATACAACAAAATTGACGATACTGCCATTATAGCTAATTATTTGAAAAGGAAGAACAATTTTCAGTATTCTGGTAATTATATTTGGATGTGATAAGCAGAGAGGGAATTGTGAAGAAGTGAACACCTTGCATTCACTATGCAGGTATAGTTATTCAAGATTATAGCAGTCGAATTATCTGCATTTCAAGCTTAGTTGAATTTCCTTCGTAAAGATAACAGGTTCCTTCTATTTATGCACTTCATTTAGAGTTATCATAAGTATTTTTAAGTGTTTATTCTTTTTTATGACAAACTGCAATTATATTTTCATTCTATATGTTTCATGGTTATTACATTATATATTTTTTCTATCTGCTTCATGGCAGCTGCCTAGATTTCATGAACATTTTATTAAATGCATAAACCTATCATCAGAAGTTCAAAAATTGTATCTGATAGAGGAAAATTAGTCCCAAAATAAAAGCAAAACGGTAAGGTATTTCTCAGATTTTAGATTTATATAAACTTTAATATATATATAATATTAGTACACTAAAAATAAGATAAAATATTTTCAGCATTGAAATGCATTTTAAAAATCATTGTAATAGACCATCATCAAAAATAACTGCAGTAACGGATTTAAGAAATAAACATTTTAGTTGTTTTTAACTTACTTTGACTTTCTTACTTTTAATTTACTTTATTAGGCATAAATCAGATTTCATAAAAAATTATAAGGCATTGGCAAGAATGATATATTAAGAGCTTAATGCTGAGTTTATCAACAGACATAATAAATATTAATACGCCAAAATCAAGTTATTCTTCAAACTAACGCCAAATAACAGTTGCTATGATATCAACAATAGAAACTTGCACATTAATCTCATTATTTTCCTTCAGACATTTATTAATCTAATCAGAGGCCTTGGATTATACAGGCTTTAAATCATGGAAAAATCATTATAAGCAAATAACTTAGATCGTTTTTTTTTTCATTTGTTTATTTCATTTATGCTTATACTAAGGAATCATTCATCCCAGAAAAGTCAAATGACATGCAGCCTTTTATGACTGACAAAATTATGTAATATCTGAAATTTTTTTAGTTAAGTCAATACTATGTAGTGTATATATATATTTTGAAGAACAATAAGTTAACTGTTTTATCAGGCATATAGGGATACAAAAACAAAAGCTTCAGAGCATATTTTGTTCTTGTAATTAATGGTTCCAAATATACAAAATAAATGCATAATCTTTTTGACTTCATATTATTTAAGACCGAAATACCATCGAAACTCCTTATACTCCTATAGCTACATTAAATGTCAGGTAAATTTCTAAACAGCATATCACTACTTAAAAGGTTTTATAGACAAAGCAGCATATTTCATAACAGCAATGTGTATGTACATGTGTCTTTTAAAAAGCATGTTCATCAAATCGTAACTCAAGATAAATAATGAGTAAATTACACCTACTAATTTTGCAGCAACATCTTTTTTCAAGGCTTTGATGTTTTCACGAGCAATCACTTTTTTACCATCTGTACATGCTTGAATAGCTATTAGAAAAAGTTGTTGATCAATACATTCCTTTAAACGAAGACACATAGCTCGTCCAACCTTTTCAACTTGTGATGAATGAGTAATTAGAGAGAGTTCTTCAACTATCTTCCCATTTAAATATATGTCTACCTAAAAATAATGAAAAGAATACTATCAGATAATTTCTTAATGAAGAAATTTCTTTAAAAAGATAAACTCCTTTCAAAGATTAATCTGTTTTGCTTATAACTAAAAAGAGTAGAATTACAAATTAAGACTAGGTTGGGGCTAGCAATTTTTACTAATCAGCTAGTTGAATAGGAATATTGAGTGTGTTTAATCTTCATTAAATACTTCATGTATAACTTTGATGTCCATGATTCTCTCAATTATGGCATAATAACAACAATTTTTGTAAATGAACCTTTCCAATGGAGTCACTAAACAATCAATAAATGAATATCCAGATAATCTACCTTCTAATTGCATGAAGATTTTTGCAGAAATTTTTTTCCCCTTACCCTTTGGAATAATAAGCAGAATCTTTCGTTAACTTTCAACAAAAGGAGAAAATCTTGATACTAAATATTTGATGAAGCAATTAAAAGGGCCTAATCTCTCCAGCTATGAAATTCATAGTTAAAAATTATGCAATAACTTTAAAAAAAATTGTCAAAAATCAGAAAAAAATTACATGACAAATAAATTGGTATCATATAAAATAATTTTAACATTTAAAAAAATGCTTTTTTTTGCAATATTATTATCAAAAGTATCACAGAAAAACTTTAAAAACTTCACTTAATTTTTAATTAATTAAAATTATAAAATTTGAGAAAATCACTTGAAAGTGCAAGTTCTTACTCTTCAAAGTGTATTTATGCAAAATTTAGTAGCTCAACATTTAAAAAAAAGTCAGGCCAATAGAATATTAATACATACATAAATATTATTTAGTATTATTAGAGATGTTCGGTTTTTATGCTCAATGAACTGTATTTCCCGATACAATACAACAAAACATCATACCTTTTTTAGGATAGTTGATTCATAGCCAATTTCTTCATAATCAAAGCTAAAATAAAATTGAATAACTAGTAAAAACAATAAAATCAAATGTCAAAATAAATAAATGAATACGAATATCATGTTGTGGCCAGTTCTCAAAATAACGAAAATCAAAGTAAGAAATTTTTATCTTGATATATCACAATCTCATTTGAAAATTAACCCCTTAACCGGTTTATTTTCCTTACTATCTAATGAGATGACACCTTCTATTTTGGAAATATTTTCTTACTTTGATTCAAATGGAAATCCAAGGAATACTTGGCTTATTTACGTATTCGAAGTCATTTTTACTATTGAATTTTAATTGTTATGAATGATTTATTTTTCGTTTACAACTATCAAAATTCGATAAATCGATGCACGCACGGCGTACGGGCAAACCGGTTAAGGGGTTAATGACTTTTGAACTAAGAAAAAATTACATTTACGTTCATTTATTCAAAGAAATTTATTAACCCAATCAGAATAACCCGATGCATATTAAATGAAAGTTTTAAGATCATGTTTATTATTTATAATAATTAACTATAAATTGTTTAATGCTCCATGCTTTCGATTCTGCATTCAAAATTTCTTTCCAATTCAAAATACATTAGTGGACATTCGTTAAGAACAGATGACAATATCAATCATAACAATCCAAAAATGAAAGACAGGTGAATGTGGAAATTAGCGAAAATTCGGTATACAGTCAACGTGTTTTGGAATGCAAATTTTGGGTTTCTGAATTTGCTTGCCACGCGATACTACTAAGATGTATAAAGGAATTGACACATTTCTTCCGTCGTTGTTTAAATGTAAAGTTTAATGGGAAAGAATCCATTGACGATCTTGTAGGTTTCGCTGTGTTTTCCTATCACTTAAATGATTTTAAGCCTGGCAGTATCATTGGTATGGTAGAAAAAGGACGAAAAATAATAGATGTTGCCAGGGAATTCGAAGTCTGCCGCAAGTGTTGTTTCAAGGCTTTGGACATAATTTCAGACAAATGGAATGTATAGCAAACGTTATTGGTGAGGTCATATTCGCAGTACGACGCCTGCAGAAGATAAGTACTTAATGCTATCGGTAAAAAGAAACCGGTGCAGCACGTCTAGACAGGAGCAATTCAATTTTTTGCTAATAAATAAATCTCCCGATAAACTATCGTCAGACATTAGCAAGAAAAAGGGTTATATGCCCTCCGCCCTGTTGTGTGCATCCTATTATATAGACATTACTATACCGCCCGTTTAAAATGGTGTTCTCAGCACTGCAATGGGAGAGAAAAGGAGACGGAGTTTACATAATTTTCTCAGGTGAAAGTAAGTTCAATCACTAGTCTGACTGTCGACAACTTATCTGGTTTGAGAGTGGTACTGTATTTAGTTTGGCAAACACACAGAAGAGCACATGGTACAAATTGGCATCATGCTTAGTGATCATACGCCACCCTACGTTCTTTCAACTGGGATTAATCTTCTAAATGATACATTAAATATGTTCTGCTGTCTTATGTCCTGATGTTCCGTGGTGTGGTGTTGTCTGTGATAAATTTGCCATCGAGCAGTCATTTTTCATTAGAGTCTAGAGAATGAGGATATTTAAAGCATCGAATGACTAGTACGTTTCCCAATCTGAATCTCGTTGAAAATGTTTCGGATGCTTTGGATGGAGTGTTGCTCGTCGTCAAAGCCCTCCAATAAAGAAGGACACATTCGTTCTTGGCCTTTTTTTTTTTTTTTTACTTTCATGTATTTAGCTGAAAATGATTATTTTGTAAAGTCGTAAAAATGTTTTATTAAAAATTGTAATTTATTTATTTATTTTTTGTCGCATCCTCACAAAATTGGAGTAGATGGAAATAGATTAAATAGACAGGGTTGTTAAAATAGACAACTTAAATAACTGAGTTCATTACTTTAGTTAATTAACTATTATTCCATTATAGGAATCAAAATTTCTTGATAATTCGACTCGGCAGGCCTTTTTATGTATGTGTATTAAACTTCGTTCCACAATTCGATAGTTCTTGATTGTTTTCTGAAAACTCCGCCGAAAAGATACATAACTCACCGCGGTCTATACATTAAGTAACTCTCCAATTTTTAGTAACATCGGTAAAGAAAAAAAAAATAAACATTCTTACAGCCAATCTGCTCGACAATTAAACTTTATATCGTCGGAATGAAAAAAAAATCATCATATTAAATTAAAATCATGGGATCTGAAAATAAATTTATTATTTAACTAACTGCAATCTTATAATTGCTATCGAAACTTGCATTTCATGAAGAGTAGATCTAAAAACACAAATAAAATTAATATACGAACTCTTAAAAATTGGCGTTAAAAACGACTGCGGGATTTTTTTCAATTTTGGACTATATTTTAAAAGACCTATTTGAGATATGCGCACAATTTTTTGAATTCAGACTTTTTGCATGTCAGCTTTGACCCATGTAAAAGTTTTACTATGTTACTATTTACTTTTTTTCACATTCATGTTTAACAATTCATTAAAAAATGTTAAAAATGTGCTAATTATGGGTTTATTTCATGATTTAAAGAAAAATGATAATTTTCTTTTAGTGAAAGAAAAAAGTTTTGAAAAATACATAATAGTTTCCAAGATATCGCCGAAAGTGCAAATATTTAATATAACATTGGAAGCGTCACTTTTTAAAACCATATCATCAGAATTTCATAACATTTTATTTAGAAGTTAATTACAAGCTGATAAATCGATTAACTAAAAATTTTGATTCTCGTAAAGGAAAAATTTCGAGTAGTAGTTAATTAACTAGGTTAGTCAGTTTGTTTATCTCAACAAATCTGTTCCTTCAATCCTTTTCCATTGAAGCCAATTTTGTGAAGATTGAATAAAAAAAAGAGGTTTCTTATTTTGTTGAACCTTGAACATTTTTCAGACTTTTCGGAATATCTAAACACAAATTATCGTTATTGTAATTTGTGTTTTGTCCTATAATTCGGGAATTATTTTATTTCCCTTTGCATCCAACCACTTTTACATGTGCTATATAGCTATTGGTGATCCATCTTTAGCAACTGCCCGCCAGTATAATTTCAGGTTCCTAACATAAATTAATTTTTCCTTTTATTTTTGCGGATATTGAAATAAAAAATATATTTATTTGTAAGACAATTTCAGTTGTATAATCGACAAAATTCTAACTAGTTTCATATGATAGCTGAATTCTAAATGTAGCAATTTAAATAAATTAAATGCGTTTACACATTATGATACGATTATTTTAATTTAAAAGTCAGTTTTTGGTGTTGTTTTTTTTAACTTGGGGATTTTAAATATCAACCACTTTCTTAACATGCAAAATGCATCCCCATTATGATAAACAATACAGATTTCAACTAATATTAAATGAAAATTAGAGAATAATTTGACTTTGTAGTTCAAAATCAAACATCATAAGTAAATTTTTAAACAGTAATGGCAAAAGAAAAATGTTTAAATTCTCAGCGTTTTAACAAATCTAAATTGGACATATAATTTCGAATCATATTAAATCATCCACTTTTATAACTGAAAGTAAATATTTGATATGTTAATAATGCGGGTTAATAACAAAAAAATAACTGAATAATATTTATATAACAAAGCAAATAATCACTGATGTCATAATTACAATAAAAATGCAACATACCTAGCATATCCAGAGGAAATAATCTTCAACTCATTGAAGAAATCCATTATTATTTCACCCAATGGAAATTTATAAGTAAGTACGATTGTTTCATTATCCAGAAATGTGATATTTTTTTGTTCCCCTCTTCTGTTCTGTAAGGTTATTAAGAACCAAAATCAAAACAGTTTAAAATATTCAATCAATTCCTTAAAAATATTGAAAATAGCATTTAAAACTGAACAATACTGATCTAGAAATGTATTAGAAATCAATATAAACTAGAAGCAAATGAAATATTTGAGAACCTTTGCCTTGAATTTTTTCATCATTTTATATATAAATATAGGTAATCATCCCATATATAAATATAAATATAGGTTAATCATCTCAAATATAAATATAGGTATCTAGCTGCTACTGACAGGCTTGTATAAAGTAAGTGTAACAGCTGTTTATAAATTCAGAAACGTACATTCAAATAAAACACTCATCTTGAGTTTTTATTTAATCAACATTTTTAAAATTCGATATTAACTTTAACATTTTCACCAATATAACAGTGTAAAAATAGGCAAGTTTTAATATTTGTATGATTTGTTCAATTCCCAGCAGATGCTGGAGACAGATTTGAAAACATATCGCAAAATATATTTTTCTCTTCGGAGAAAGGTCTTTATCTGAATAATTGATTTACAAGAAGAAAATATCTACACTGGCTTCCAAAAATTAATAGATTAATAATAAAACAAACTGCATAAAAAAGTTCGAAATTCTTGAAATTTGGTCACATTAAATATAAAAGTAAGTTGCTTCAATTAGCAACATGAAAAAAAAAAAAAAAAAAAAAAAAAAAAAAAACGAGATAAAATTTGCAGATTAAAAATTGTGCTAGAGAGTTCATAGATTGACTAAAAGTCGATCAATGACAACTTAATGTTACTGGATGGATAAATATGGATCATTCCATGGGGTGTCAGTTGTAGAATTTTTAACTACCAGTTAAGTTTTCTCGCAGAGCCACTGAAGTAGTCACAACAAGATTAAATCTAAATCTCGTCTTAGATTCGTACTTATTTCTGGCAGAGATATGAATGCTAAGCAAGTGATATTGTACATCTCGCTTACTTTCCACCAGAAAAAGTGCTTCAGTAGGGAAGGCATGCGAAATAGACTGAAAATCCATAGAGGTTTATTCTGTTCATTTGAGCTATAAAGAATGAAAGTGTTTACATAAAAAGAGAAGCAAACACGCGACATTTTTCATCTAATATACAGGAAAGGAATGCTTATGCAAGAAGTAGTGTTCTTATATAAGAAGAAGTACCTATAGGCGGGAGTACAGAGCTGCATCTATTCGGTACTTTGAAGTCTCAATGTTTCAAGATACTGCATCCAATTGTTCATCCGTATGGTGACGAAGTTTGCAGTGCTTTTATTATATAAACAGATAATGCTTTGCTCTACATTGCAAGCCACATTCACCAAATCCTTTAAGAAATTGAAGGAATTGGTCAGTACACTCTCTTGATCTTAATCCCAGTGAGCATACGTGGAATGAACTCTGAAAACGTCTTGATGACAACCAATATCTTTTCAAAATCTTACATGAGCTTGGATCTTCTTTACGTGATCAATAGACATTGTTACCCCTGAAACATCAGAAATAACATGAGACATTGCTGTCTGTATAACTCACTATTGACAAACTTTGCAAATAATTTGTAAGCCGAAATTTAGGGCATTATTAGTTTCTGTTGATATCATAGAATGTAATAATTACATACAACATTGCCTTTACTGCTACTCACTGATATTACCAACAAATTTCATTCAATGTGGTTGCATACTTTTTCAGGTATTTTGAGTTTCGTTTTGCTAATCAAACTTTTGCAAGCCAGTGTAAATAATTCGCACATTGAAGCGCCGTGATTAAAAAGTAAAGCAAAAATAAACAGTTCAAAAGAGAGAGAGAGAGAGAGAGATCAATTTCTTAACTTTCATAAGATTAAAAAGAGTTTTGCAGTTTCCTTTCCTTTTTCCTTATTTATAACCTATTTTGACACGAGTATGATAATTTACCCGCTTTGCCAAAAGATTCTCAGTCGCAAAGAGGTACATGCCTTAGAAATAACTTTTCAACTTGCATTGTGAATTAATTTAAATGCTATCAAATATTACCAAAAATAAATTCTTTATTTAATCGCAGTAGGACGTGCAACTTTGCAATAAGTTAAGAACTATTTTACAAATGCATTAATCTTTTTATTCTCTATTTATAAACTAGATATTTTAATCCTTCTATTTCATAACATAATTTTTCTATTTTAAGTTGCAAGTTACATATGTTATACAAGCCATAAGTGTGTCCAAATATAGGAATTCTGTTTTTCTACAATTATTACAAATTTCGAAATATTTGCTTTTACTGTGTGTCTACCACGAGAACACTTCCAGTCAAATTTTGTTTACAGCAGGTGTTATAAAATCAGACTTCGGTAGGGAAGTTCCATTTCGAATAAAAGGAATCGAATAGAAGTCTCAGTGTTTTTTTTTAAACCTTGCCATTAATTTGAAGCGATAAAATGAGCTTTTGCTCATTCGTCTTCTCGTTTAGCCGCAATTTCACATGTCCTTATATTCTCTTAGCTTACTTCTTTTATCATCTTAACCTTTTTGGCTAATATTAGCTTCATTTCATTATTTAACATTTTTTTCTTGTCTCTTGAATTTTGCCATAATTTAAAATGCTCTTTCTGAAAGGAGAGACTTTAAAATCACAAACATTTGAATTATTTTAAAATTCAAAATACTTTTACATATAAACCTTGTGAAGATAATAACATTTCAGAGAGTTGTGCATATTGAAAATAAGTAACAAATTAAATTTAGATTTTCTATTTTGAAAGATAGTATATATATACTTTAGAGAAAATATATAAATATAAATACATAAATTTCAAGCATATTAAATAATGAAAATTTTACTTTATATAATATAAAGAACCTTTAATAAAATTAATTATACTATTATTTTCATGTTGAATTAGATAGACTACTTATCTATAAAATTCAATATTAATCACTTACATAAATTTAAAACAAATTAAATAATGAAGTTTAATGTTTTGCCCAGTATGATTCTACTTTAGATTTCTTAATTGATTTTTTCCCTATCTTGTGCCTTCGTTATATATGAACAATTCAGTTTCGCCATTTTATTTGTGTTGTTCTTTGAGAGGTGGCAGGAATATCAGATATTTTCAAGATTCCGAGTATTCGAATAATTGAGAGTTTAGACAATTATTTTTTGAATTTGTTTCAAAAATTAAATGCAATAATACAAAGTATTGCCAATTTGATGTTGGAGGCACCAACGTCAGAAACTGGAATGAGCTTTTATCTAATTCAAAATAAACACCTCATACAGTAACCTGATTCTTTAACGACCATCATAAACACAGACCTTTGGCAGAAAGTGTTTTCTAGGTGGATACACAGTACTGGTTCTTTATTAATAAAATAAGCAATTCATTAAAAAAATTATAACAAATACATTACATTGAAAAGGTTAAAATGATTTTAAAAGGTTAGCACATGAAAAATTTGAATAGTTTTTCTAGGAGGAACAAAATAAACAAAACATCCCAATGATACATATAAAATATAAGCCTCTAGCTCATTAGGAAACAAAATAAATGGAGAGTATTATTTCCAGAAAATAAAAACGCTATTTAAAATTCATAGACTTGGTATGATTGAGAACTTACTTAGCTTTCAAAAATGTTAAATCTTAATACTATTAATTTGATTCTGCATTAGAAGAATGCCACAAATAGTTCATGCAAGATTCATCAATTTTTTTTTCTAATTATCTCCATATTATATTTAATAGAAAAAAATGAAACAGATACAGATATCTTTTTCTGAAAAGGTGTAGAAGTTTTAAAAACAACAAAACAACTTTCAATTTTTAAAGCTTGGAAGTATACTAATCACTTAATTTATTAAATGAGGATAAATTTTAAATTTAAATGAGAAAAGCAAAGATACAGTTTTATAATAGTTACTCACCATGCACATATTTAAAATAGAGCTATAATATTTTTCTGGAGTAATGATGGTACCCAGAACCATAGGTTCAAAATATTCTTCAACAATAGTTGGATCAGGGAACTGGAAAATTAAATTGCAATTTTAAAACTATCCATATCAAGTTAACTTAACAAATTTAAAATGTGTCCCTTTAAAGTGAATAAATTAAAATAATTCTGACCTTTGAAGGATTACTTATAATAATTTCTTCACTGCCATACTTTTTAATATTGCTTTTTCCTTTTATTTTAACTGCAAAAAAATTTCATATTTATAAATGAATTCAATGCAAGAATGACCTACATTAAATCTTATACAAAAACAATCATTGAAAAAAAAGGCCACCAAGTTTTTTTCCACTCATTTTTCAGAATGCAATCACAAAAGATGCCATTTTAATGGAATTAATATACTTTTACAGACTTTAAATCTAAAATTTGCATAAGGAGAGTAATTGAAATAAAAGCAATTGCCTTTTACCACTACATTTTAAAACTACATCATAAGTATTCATTTTTTTATTTTTAAACTATTTTCAAAAATAACTATTTATCCTAAAAGCATATTGTAACAGAAAATTCAGGCATTCTACAAATTTTGCAATCATATTTAACATTTAAAAGTAAAACTGCGAGCAATATATATTTTTTAAATCAAAATTTGTGTTTTAAAAAAATTTTAATTTGGCATTCAAAGGTAATTGATCTGATATGTATTATGTCAAATATAAATTTGTATATTATTTTTATGTCAGAATATATAAAAATATTCAGAGGCTCCAAAATTTTTTAAATCAATGCCTATTAGTAGTACCCTTTAAATTTGTCGGATAGTCTCTGTCCTTGCAGTAACAAAGAACTTTTACCCCTCAGCTTACTGAAAGCCACTCAGATTTCAAGAAGTCAATGAAAATAGGATTATACTTCCTATAAATTACTTTGCAAGACTGTTACTATACATAAATATTTATACATGCATACATCTAAAAATGGAATTGATTGCAGGTATACAAACATTTCTAAATTTAGCATTAATTTCTTGAGATGTAAAAAAAGATTTCATAAACATACAAAAGTGAACGCTTTAAAAATTATTTTAATGATTCACGAGATATTGATTCCCATTTTCAAACAACATTATTTTTGTTAGCTTAAAAGAGCGCATGTCTTACATCAGATTTGAACAAGATACAGATTCTGATCATATATATATATAT
>JAOUZG010012691.1:9337804-9375480 GCA_026289955.1 Argiope argentata
TTATATTAATTGTAATTATTTAATAAAAAGTAACTAAAATGAAAATTTTAGTTACTTTTTATTAAATAATAAAAATTGTTGTTTTCTCATGTTTCACTTTACAATAGAAGGAGGGGTGCAGTAGTTTCTGAGGATATGGATCTCTGAACACCAGAAAGCAGAAGCATGACTTTTAGCTCACACATTTCACAAACCCTTTCGACGGAGCGGACTTCATTCATGCATTTACATCATTCTTCTACATATGGTAATTTAGATTTGGAATAGAGAACGATCTCTTCTGACCTAGTACCCCCAGCTGTATTACTCTTAACACGGAGGACATTGCGACCACGACAGATTTTGATTGCACCACACACACGGAAAGCTTCGCCTGGCAGATTCGAACTCGCAGCCCAAGGGATGTGAATCCAATGCCCTAAGAATCAGGCAATCACGACCTTATAATTTCAATTACCGTAAATAATTGATCAAAAAATTATACTAGCATTGAATTTTCAACGCCAATTGAGGCAACGCTAAATGCGTGAATTTTCTACGCCAGTTGTTGTAGTGTGCCAGTTGTTGTAGTTATACAGATTATAAATTTTTAATTTTCTTTATTCTGTGTTATTTGCAATTTTAATTCGAAAGTACTTCAAACTGAATTCGTTACTTATTTGGAGATCGGGAAATGAAGATAATTGGCGAGAAAGCTAGCTTTTAATAGTAGGAATTGAATAAAAGATTCCAATCAGTTTGAATGTCGAAATAAATAAACTTCACGGAAAAAGAGATTTTGTTCGAAATTTTTTTATACATCATAACATTTATTACAATACGAAAAATTTTCAATAATTTTTACGTTAGTACACTTTAAAAGAGACATACTGAGAAGACAAAATGTCATAAATAAATTCCAAATTTTAGAATATTTATGGTTATTTTCAATTGATAACCGTTATTTGTCAAAAAATTGCTTATACTGCATTTAGATGAATTTTTCTAATTATTAAACTTCATAAAATGAGCGACAATGTGCGTGTGTATGAACCTATTTTTAGCAGTTGTTTGGCTGAGAGGAATACACTTTTGAAAGAAGACATTTTCTTACCTTCGATTTATTCCGTCCAGTTCACATAATTTATGCACAAGAATGAGCGGCAAGAAATATGCCCGTCTATATCGCGATATAAAAGGAGAAAAGGAGACGCACATATTTTCTTTAATGTTTTTATACTGAGATTTTGATAGGCATTTCTTTGATATATGTACACTTAGGATGGGGAAATTTAGGTATCTTTAAAAGAATGCAGCAAGCATCAAGGATTTTTATCTCTTCACTCGAAGCGTCAGAGGCTGCTGAAGTCAGCAGTTTTACAGAGCTTGAGTAGGATGGATTAAAATTAGAATATAAAGTGTGAAATATATAATGAAATAAGAAAATTTTTGAATGTTGTTGATATGGAGTAAATAAAGATAAAAATTCGGAAATTATTGGAATTTAAATTATTCCTCCCCTCAACACATATACCCACACAAAACAAGACGTGGAACTGCATCAGGGCCCTTTGACACACAATCCAACCTTACAATGGTTTCCAAGTAAGTTGTTAAAATTTAAATGATACCTAAGTTTCCATTACCTTTGCAATAATATAGAAATCATTCTGAACAAGTATATTAGAAATATAAAGACTAAGAATTATATGTGTAAAAATATTACGCATCTTTACATCAAAAATAATTACAAAATATAAATAAATTAAACGGCATAGTGAACAAATGTATTCCTGTCATTTTCGTGTAGAAGCTCAGCTGATAAACTTAATTTGGAGAGGATAATCTAAGGTATGCTTGCCTATATTATTTTTAAATATTACGAAATTTACTCAAAAAATTATTAAATTAGTAACTAAATATCAAATTATAAAATAAAATATCAGAATTCTTATGATTTTACATGAATGAAATATCAATATAATTAAGCTTTCGAATAAAACATTTGGAAATGAAAATAATAAATCAAGATTCAAAGGTTTCATATGAAACACTCGTAAATGAAAGTAATAAAAGCAAGATTCAAAAAAGTCTTATAATAAACTTTTGTTATTAAATAAATAGTATAAAAAATAATAAATGGGTATTTGAAAAAAATTATGTATTTGAAAATTTCGGAGTATTATAACACAAGAGATAACAGAGAATAGCTTAATTACAATCAGAGGTGTAAAAAAAAAAATCCTGAGGTATTTACTACTTTAATCTGATTATCATGTGCCATCTGTGTCTTCTTATTTTGAAACCTTCACATTTAAAAAAGGATTTACACAGAATATTGATTTGTTAGTAAAGAATAAATAAATAAAAATGTTTTACACTGCATGATAAAGACATCACTTTATCTATATGCTAGTAAAAAAAAAGTGATGCACCATTTCATAAGACAGTAAATGAACATTAAGATACATTAATAAAAATATAAGGTAATCAAAAAAGTGCTAAAGTGAAGCGGGGAAAAAAGTAAATTTTATGTATTAGCAAGTTATTAATCTTAGAACAAAAGTTAATATTGATTTAAAGCACTAAAATATACAATTTTATTTCCTTTACTCATACAATAAAAATCATTAGTGCTTTGATTGTAAATACAATTCAAGTTTAAGAGCAATTAAGATAAAGATTTCAACAAGCTTGAATATCTTTTTAAAGGAAAGAATCAAAGTTTCAAAATATTTCAAATTTCAGAGTATTAAGTAAGCTTCGTCATATACCAAGTAGTAAGCGATGATTAATAAATAGATTACAGTTTCGAAATTAGATTAATGCGCATTATATGCTTTTAAACTGTCACAAAAAATGAAAATGATAAAACCAACATTCAAAGAAAACAGGAAGTATAAATATCTAAAAGAGAGATGGACCTTTAATATAAAATGCCATATATCTCCTGAAGTAATTTGGTATAGTAAAAAAATTTACATTCTCGATAATTCTTCAATAAAGAATCTTTAATGATATCAAAAACGAATGTTGACTTAAAAATTTTGAAGTCAATGAAGTTGTAAATATGTAGACAATTATTTATGAACATTTTAAGCATAAATTCTTTTGGTTGACATTAATATATTTAAAACAGTACATTTAATTTTCATAAAAAATAGATTATAGTAAAATAAGGATAGGATAGCTCACTTTTTATTTTAAACGACTAAATCTAAAACACTTTATAAGCATGTTCTTTTAACTTAAAACAAAAACAGTGGAATGCTCATTTCTTTATTATAAATCATAGGAATTTTTAAAGGAAAAAATAGTCCAGAAAAAGCTTTTCGAAAATAGGAAAAAAATTATATAAAGGATGCATCTTTAGAGCATTGTGAATAAATAAATAAATAAAAATAAACTGATGTAAAAGTATTTACAGAAAATCACTTCTAAATGTTAAAGTATTAGATTCAATAGAGATTTTACACTATTACTTGTGATCCAAATTGGAGCATAAATAATTTAAATCATAATTTTAGAAAAACCCACATCCTACATTTTGAAAATGCACAGTTATTCAACTAAATAGGTAGAATATAACGATCTAATATTTTCATTTTCTTGTATATCACACAAATTTCTCTAAATATGATGATAGCATTTTTTAAAAAAAATAATCTTTCTAGGCAGAGAAATTTCTAGAATTTAACTTTTATGCAATATTATTCCTATAAAATAATAATTTTGAAGCTCACAGAAAAGTTTTAACTATCTTACTTTTGTATGGAATTCCAGGAGCAGTAACAACAACATCAGCATCAAATTCTTGGTAAAGTCGTTGACAGAAAACTTCCATATGTAATACACCAAGGAAACCCAATCTCCATCCTTGACCCAAGGCTGAACTTTACATATCAAATATGAAAAGTAGATTACAAAAGAGAATTTATTTAAATAAATAACATTTCAGAAATACTGTTTTGAAATTGCTTGAAATTTCATAAATTTCATTCTTACAATGATTTAAGTCGTTTTTAAAATCTGGCATGAGACTAATAAAAATATAACAATTCATTAAAGTCAATTTTTTAATACTTAAAACACTCATAACTCTAATAATTTTATTGTTATATGCAGCATATGAAAGATTGTAAATTAACATATGAAATCAATAGATAAAATATACAATTTCACTCAAAAAGAATGCTGTGAGAACTTTTAATATCAGACATTTGTTGCTTTAATCACTCTTTTCAAGGATTATTAGCAATCGTGAATAATATTATTTAATAAAAAAAAGCATGTGGATATCTACAGTAAAATGAATCTGCATAAAATATTTCTTAATATACAATAAGATTGCAATCTGTATCATAATCATACATAGCATAGTTCTTCATAGAAAAGAAATTCTTTACATGATACCACAAAATAGAAATTAAATCATTTAGTAATGCATTTTTTTTCATTTGAAAATACATTGTATCATGCTGATGAGAAGTGTTGATTATCACTAAGATTATCTAGGGTCATATAAATTTCTTCAGAAAATTTGAAATAGAATTACAATTGATATGACCATTTCATATTTAGAACTTTAAGAAACATTAAATCAAACAAAGAATTATTCAATCAATCAGTATTTTGTGTATCACTACTATTAGTTATTTTTAAGATAGCTAAGAAAGTTTATTTTCTACCTGGTTTCCATTGAAATGTTAACACTGGAATCATTTAAAAGAAGTTTCTCAAGAGCCTTTCTTAAGTCTTCTGTTTTTGACTGATCTGATGGATAAACTCCAGCAAATACCTAAATAAATAGTTAGACAATTTTTTAGAGTTAATTATCTTTATTTATAAGAATATTCTCCGGCATATACCAATGACACATTTCTTATTTGTATTTGCTAGAAATACAATCCAATATAAAAAGCACAAAATAATTTTTTGTGATAATTTTAAGTTTATCACTTGTTTGTGTATCATTTAAAATATTTTACCCACACTGAGAAAAAAAATTGAAAATGTAAAGAATTGTTTTGCTTTTACAGGGAATAATACAACCCAGTTTCAAACATTCTTATGAATTTGTTATAGCTATGTTACAAACAATAACAGAAACAAACTATATAAACATTATTATTCATTTATTGAATTTTTGTGAGCGAATATTATAAATACTATTTTAAAAATAATCTGCATAACCATTTAACTATAATACATCAACATTATCATTACATTATTATACTATATAAGAAGCAATGTTTCATTAATTCAGAAACATACAATTACTAAAAAACTTTATAAAATAGTGAAAACGAAGTATTATTTAAAGGCTAAAAAAGAGATAATACAGTTAATGTAAAATTTTCAAAATTATGAGTTGAATGAATTTAAAAAAGCATTGATTATGAATGAAGTGAATGTCCCTAAATTGAGGCAAAAAACATTTAATAATATTTCAAACCTGTCTAGACATGACAGCTGTAGGTATATAGATATATTTAATAAATTGAGTTCTATCAATAATCATATGGTTTTTCCCCACTGTATGCAAGACATAAGAATTCTGAATTTCAAAATGAAATGCCATTACTGAATTGAGGCAATTAACAAAGCAAAAAGAAAGTTATACTAACGAAAACTCAATAACAAAACATTAACAAATGAAAATAATTTCAGACACCAAAAGTATGAGAGATTAAATCATTATTTCCATACAGCATATAATGGAACATTTTTAACATTATTAAAATATCACCTTCAACTGTAGAAAATATTTTTAAAATATAGGGATAAAAAGTAATATAGATGGTAAAAACGCACGAATATTTAGTAGGCGAAAGAAATGAAATGTATTTTAAATACAAGCACGCCAATGAATTAGAAACCCAAGATCAATATTTTACTGGACCAACTTTTGCACGGATAACTGTTCTGATTCGTTTGGGCATCGAGTCTAGAAGCTTTTGGAGAGCATTTATATCCAGAGAATAACATGCATTGGCTATGCAGCTTTTTAGATCTTGTAAATTAGATGGAAGAGGAGAGTGCTATCGGATGCGTCTTTCCACCATATCCCACACATTTTCTATGGGAACAAGATCAGGGCTCTGCGGTGGCCAGGGAAGATGTTTGAAGTCAGACTGATGCTCAGCGAACCAATTTTGAACACTTTTGGCACGATGTATAGTTGCATTATCATCCATGAAGTATCCGTCGCTATCAGGATAAATATGAAACACTGCAGGCTGCACTTGATCTGACAGCATATCTAGGTGTCGCACGTCACAAACAATTTTTACGGAGCGGACTTCATTCATATATTTCATTCATTCATCCGCAGATCGTAATTTAGATCTGGAACAATCACCTCTAATCCAGTACTCTCAGTGGTATTACTTTCGATATGGAAGAATTTGTGACCAAGACATATTTAGCGTTCAATGCTCACAAACATAGCCTTCAACTGGCGAGTTTGAATTGGCAGCCCAACGGATGCGAATACAACGCCCTAACATCCAGGCTATCAAGGCCTAATAATTACACACTTACTAAAATTAATTGATCAAAAAATTATTCTAGAGTTGAATTTTCAACTCCAATTGAGGCAACGCAAAATGCGTAAATTTTTTATGACAGTTGGGGTAACGCAATACAGATTAGGAATTTTTAATTTTCTTTATTCTGTATTATTTTAATTCAAAAGTATTTCAAAATGAATAAAAAATCGATTAATTAACAATGATCAATTTTAAATGCATCAAACATGAAAAAAATTAGCAGAATACTTTGAAATAATCTGCCGAAAACATGTTAAGCCTAACCTCAGTGGCGTGGGGGAAAAAAACTGAATTCGTAACTTATTTGGCATTGGGGAATTAAAGATTTTTGTCGAGAAAGTTATTTTTTTAATTAAATAATAATAAATAATAATGAATTAATGTTTGAAAAAACTGTATTAACATCAAATGTCATCCACTACAAGTTTTAAAAAATTTACTTGAACTTGAGACGATGAATAAAAAGTATTTTATTAACGAATGAGAATTCGAACAGGATATATATACGATGTTTTAAGCTCTTTAATTTAACCCTAATTAATAATTTAAACCCTAATTAATTTATAAAGCTTTATCTTAATTTAGCACATAGTAACATCATTCTAAAAATATTCTTTTATTTCCTGACCCATTCCACTTGTTCTAGTTAATAAATTCCACAGAAGCTTTGTAAAATTTCTGAATTAGCTAAACGGCGGCTATTTTCCCTTACTCCGTGTAAAGGGATAGAAATTTTCCAGCTTAGCACATTCCATTAAAAGATCCCTATGATTCCTTTGCACGAGCTGTAAGTGTGATTGAGATGCGTCAAAGATCCCTATTAAAATTTAAAGGTATATATTTAGAAGGATAAAAGTTTAATAAGCTTTTCGTCATTCCGTTTTGTTTTGTTCTCTGTTGTGCTCATCGCTTTTGCTTATACGTAATGCCTGCTTCCCGTGATGGAATAAAACAAACTTAAAAATTCAAAGTGTCATCTATGTCTTTCGAAACCACCTTCTTCTTATAACGAATAATAATAATGTATTACATTTAAAAGCCGACAGGATATATCTGTGCAAAAAATCCCAAATGAATTTAAAGAATTAAAATTAAATCCCGCTGGTCAGGCTTCGCCGCTCATTGTGCTCCGAAGTTGAGTTCGTGCTCGCTGGCCGCTTGTTGTTCGATTCGGGAGCAATAGGTCCCATGCCGTTTCCGTTCCTGTTACCGCATTGCCGACAGTACCTTATCGTAGCCTGCGACTTCATCCAACACTCCTGCTTTGATACTCCAATGCTATGCACCCAGTGACTACCTCCGAAATTCCTGATTCCTGTTGTGGTGTCCCATTTCCGTGTGTGCGCGTTCCTTATTATTTCTTCAAGAAGATAAAGCCTTGTCTTGTGCCATTAATCATCCAATTTCGAAAATGTGATTTGTGTTACATATTTATCATCACAATATAATACACCTGCTTTTTTCTTAATTTCAGATAACATGTGTGTTATATTAACACTACAATATAGTAATCGCCTGCAATGGTCTCCAGTGTGTCTAGTGGTTCTTCATAAAGTGATTACTTAGTGTTTAAAAAACGCCTCCATCAACTATTTCAATTGAAAATCGGTTCATGTTGTGTTTTCCTTTTAATTTTTCATATTTAAATTTGGATATTATTACAAATTATGTTTTTATAGTATAATTTAAAATATCGAATTTTTTAGTCTTTTATTGAAATCTATTTTTTAACAAATTTTATTCATAAATTTATGTTATTATTTGAAAATAGGCTTTAATGCTTAATGTTACTTAGATCTGATAAAATGACTGACCCAGAGAAAACAAATGCGTCTAATCTTCTTAGTCAAAATTCAGATAATAAAGTTGATAAAACAGAAATTAGGAAATAGTCCAAGAACCTTCTGTAACCCCTTTTGATCCTGAAAAAGGGATGAAAATTGATTTATGGTAGGAATATTTTAACAAAATTTGCCAAGAAAATAGTAAAAAAGGTTTTTGGAAAATTAAAAGTATTGTCAGATTTCTGAAAGGGTCAGCTTTAACTTATTACATAAATAACTGCTTAAATATTGATAATTTTGATGATTTAAGCAGCATATTAATAGAGCAATTTCTCCACCCATGTACTATTAATTTTTCTGACTTTTTTCAGCTAAAATTTGATTTTAAAAAATGATAAATTAGTTGATTATTTTCATCAGAAGTTAAATTGTAGCAGATAGTTGGGTCTTAATCCACAACTGGTTTTGGAAGGCCTTACTGATGGTCTACCATCTCAATTAAAACAACTAGTAAGCATAAAAGTCCCTTCTACCCCAACATAATGACACACAATAGTAACAAAATTATTAAGAATGGAAGAATCCTCAGAACCCAATCCAGGCAGGAGTATGGAAACCAGAATAACAGCAAGGCAACCAGCATTTTTCAAACCTAGGCATAATTTTAATTACAGACACCAAAACTCCTTTCTATCTCCTTTGGTCGAATTATTTTCGACCAAATTAACAAAATTCAGGCATAATTAACAAATTCCTGGCAACATTTAAATAATTTCCATACCCATAGTCATAATTTGCATTTCCAAAATAAATTGTCGCCTTCTCCATGTAGAATATATATTTAAAAAAGTATTCCAAATGTTTATCATTGGACCGAAATATGTCCTTTCAATTGCACCCAATTTATGAAAAATGTCCCCCAAACAGCTAATTTGACTCCCCCATGCACAGAAGTCTCTTTAGGCTGTTTTTAAAATTCCCAATTAAAACAAAATCCTTTTAATGAGGCCCCTGGCCCAGTACAATGACACTTACTAGTGTACTGACACATCTCAACTTTACTAAGTTTAGCTAACTAGGACAATTTTTATAACCCTCAGACTAATGTAAATATTGTTATTGATACAGGATCCACTCTTTCAATTATATCTGCAGATATTATGAATTAACTTAACTAGACAAGAAAAAATGGAAACCCAATTAGAGTCAAACAAGCTTATGAAACGTTCCAATTAACCCAAATTAGTGACATTTATTTAAAAATTGGCCAAATAAATAAAAAGATCAAATTATATATTATGAATAATCCTTTACCATACATCAATTTAGAACTTCAAGATTGCAGTTTATATTATAGATTGTGATAAAAATAAGATACTTCAAAATGGAAAGATTATTACCAATTTGCATACTAATAATAATGACATGTTTTTGCATATAGTTGCAAATAACAACACTGGTGATAATAAAGTCAAGGTTGTGAATATATCAGAGGAAATTTTTCCATCATTGACTGTAAATAAACTATCTAAACATGTGTTATCTCTGGTGTCAGAATATCCTCATGTATTTTCAAAAAATAAATGATGCTGGTAGAATAAGAATGGAGCCCCCTAGAATAAATGTGACATTTGATTTACCAGTTTCACAAAGGCCTTATAGAACTTCTACTACCGATGAAATTAAAATAAATAAGCAAATTAAAACTTTGTTGGCTGCAGGTTTAATAAAAGAACCCACTAGTAATTATTCCTCCCCATGTAATATCAGAATTAAAAAGAGATGAAAAATAGAAAAAGTTGTCTTTGTAATAATTATTGTAAAATTAATTCAATTTGTCTGAGGCAAAGCCTCTATCTAGAATAGATACTTTATTAGATAAATTAAGAACTACTAAAGTTTTTTCACCTTTGGATCTTGCATCTGGATATTGGTACATACCAATACATGAACAAGATAAACATATATTGGCATTTATAACTACTGAAGGCTTATACTAATTTCAAGTCCTACCTTTTGGCTTTAAAAATGCCCCTGCAGTATTCAATAGAACTATTCGTAGAATTTTAAATAAATATAAATTTTCGAATTTTGCATGTCACTATTTTGATGGTATAGTAGTTTTCTCTAACTCATTAGAGGAGAACTACGATCATTTAAAACCATTTTTCAAATGTGTATAGAAGAAAACATTAAATTAAAATTTTCTAAATGTGTATCTGCTCAAGATAAAATTAATTTCTTAGGGTATCAAATCAAAGAAGGATGCATTTCTCCTGATAATCATAACATTAAAAGTATTAAAGAATTACAATCACCAGAAATGTTAAACAACTTCAAAGTTTTCTTGGCTCTGTAAATATTTTAAGCTTATTGATTCTTACACAAAAATTAGAGAACCCTTAAATGATCTTCTAAAGAAAGATACAGGATGGTCATGGGCAGAAAACTATCAAAATGCTTTTGAAATGCTAAAAAATAAATTGATAACTAAACCAGTGCTACAACTATATAATTTACTTCTTCATGTTTTTTGTGATGAATCTGAGGTAGCCATTGGGGCTGTTCTAAAACAACCTGACTGTACTGGTAAATTACATCCTGCATCTTATCCTTCAAGAACTTTATGTCCTTATGAAATCCTTATGTCTTTAAATTTTATTACTATTTACATGGGAAAAAATTCATAATTCATACTGATCATGCTGCTCTTTGGCTTAAAAATGTTAAAAATTTAAGGGGAAGATTATTTCCTTGGTCTTTAAAACTGAGCATATTTGACGATGAAGTTAAGTATTTAAAGGCAACAGCTTATGTTGAAGCTGATATGTTGTCAAGGCATCCTACAGCTCAATATCTGAAACATTCTTTACATTTATAGGAATTGGATGAGATAAAGCACCATCAAAATTTAGATAATTTAGATGATACTAAATATACAAATATTAATGATGTGATTGTAGTTAAAAAGAAAAATTTGTTTAAAATTGTTGTACCTTTTTCTCTTAGGAGAAAAGTTTTACAAAATGCTCATAAATAATTTGGGCACCCAGGCACTCAAACAATTATCAATTTAATTACTCCTCAGTATTATTGGCCCCATATTACTCAAGATATTGCACTTTTTGTTAAACATTGTGATGTATGTCAATTAAACAAAAAGAAAAGGAAAAAAAAAAAGATTTGACCTTTTACAGGCTGTGCCCCCCTCACACAGATTGTCCTTTTGAATGTATTCCTGCAGATACTACTGGTGGATTTAATTACTACATTTCAACTAAAAAATTTCTTCATGCAGTAATTGATCATACACCTAGATGTGTTTGGCTTTTCCTTCCAAAAACGAAAAATCTGAAACTTATATTAATATATTAAAACAAGTTTTCCAAATTCAAGCACCATCCAAATTATTAACCAATATAAATGGTGCTTTTACCTCATCTAAATTCAAACATTTTC
The DNA here is from genome assembly GCA_026289955.1 of Argiope argentata. Classification (NCBI taxonomy): domain Eukaryota; kingdom Metazoa; phylum Arthropoda; class Arachnida; order Araneae; family Araneidae; genus Argiope; species Argiope argentata. The sequence goes on from JAOUZG010012691.1 coordinate 9,349,578, forward strand.
TTAGAAATTACAGTATCAAGCATCTCTTAACCTCCTCACATCACCACAAATTAATGGGAAATGCGAGAGAGTTAACCAATCTGTAGTAACTAAATTAAAGTGTAAAGTCAATGTTTCTCAGACTAAATTTCCTTGGACTAGACTTTTAGAACAAGTAATCAATGAGTATAATTTAACACCCCATTCTGTTACAAAATTTCCTTTTACATATTTGTTATTTGGCACTTCACCTTATCCTCCTCACTTAAAATCAACTCTATCCTCCAGTAGAAGTAAGAAAATTAGCTAAAAGCAATAGAATAGAATAGAATATTATGATAAAAATAAAATAAGGTATGATGCAAAATTTATAGATTCTCCATTCAAACCTGGTGACAATGTAATGTATGAGGAATTTAATTATCCAAATCGTAGAAAATTATCTCCTGTATTTTCAGGTCCATATGAAATAGTTACTAAAATTATGAGATAACTAAACTAAATGAATTAACAAACAAGCCTACTGATATTGTACATGCATCAAAATTAAGAACCTATTGTCCCCCAGAAAAACTAAAATTAAGTCATGAATAATAATTTAATTAAAAAAAATATATTTCCCTTATTTCTTCTACATAACCCCCAACTTAGGTTGATTCATTGTCTCTGCTTGTAAAAGTTAATCTTGTTTTTTTTTTTCTTTTTTTCCCCCATGATGGTGCAATAGGTGCCATCACAATATAAATTCAAATACCGAAGTCTTATTGAGATGTGAGTATAGGGTCAACCTCACAATTAATTTCTACCTCTTTCTGTTTTTATTTTGAATTCCACTCTGGAAACAATTGTTCCTGGATGGGAATAGAAAGACAATAATTACAATTCCCTTCATGATGTCCTAAATTTTAGGTCATTAAGTTTCAACCACTACTAGAATTTAGTGGAAAAAGCTTAAACAGTCACAACTAATTGGCTAACTAGTGGGTTACGTTTATTTTTTTTCTCTCCTTTTAAAACCACATTTTTATACTATTTGTTTGAGTACTAACATTTATAATACGAATATTTTGACTCATATTATTTTCATTATTATTTTATAAATACAGTTTATTATACCATTATTATACACTCAATTTGACGATTCTGGTGAGCCTATTGCTATTAAAGGACACTGTGTGCAAGCATTCTTTAGAGGCATTCCTCACCAAATAGAGACTATCAGATACGTTTCTACAAACAAATCATTTGTATGGTGCACATTTCAATATTATTTTTGATGACAAATATTTCATTTTCATAGATATGACACTATCGTTTTTATATTGTAGATAATCTTGTTCAAAATGATCTTGTATTAATGTAAAAGTAAGGGAAACTTGGGCATTTTTATTAATATTCATTTAAACCTAGGTATCACTTGTAATACTCTGTTAAAGCTGAAATTCTCACTCAGACACTGCAGTAAAGTACGGTTGTGTGTCGGGGCCCCGACGCACTTCTACGACTTGCGATGGGGGAAAAATTGTAGTGATGTTTTAAACTCTTAATTTAAACGCTAACATGTACATGTGATTGACACGTGCCAAATATTCCTATTAAAATCTTAAGGTATATATTCAGAGGGATAAAAGTTTAATCTGCTTTTCGTCATTCTATTTTGTGTTGTGCTCGTCACTTTTGCTAGTACATAATGCCTGCTTCTCGTGGTAGAATAAAACGAACTTAAAAATCTAAAGTGCCACCTATGTCTTCAAAACCATCTTCTACTTACAAAGAACAATAATAATGCGTTTATATATATATATATATATATATATATAAAGGAGAGTTACAGCTAATAGTAAGAATTGAGAAGAGGTAGAGAAGGCGAACAACGACTTACTGAAGATATTTTTTTAAAAAAAATTAATCCATGTGCTTTTACATGAATAATTAAAATTATCCCTCAAATAAAACGATTTTCTCCCTATTATAAGAAGCAAAAAACAGGCAAAAGAAAAATCAAATATATGAAAGAAATATATTTCTTTCTTACTAACATTATTACCAAGACTGATATGTAACCTTTTCCACCAACTTCAAGATTCATTGAGACCTTTCCAGAGATGGGCAGATTCGATAAGATTCTATAATGGGGCGAACAGTACTTTTCTGCAGAAATAAAAAAAAAAGGGGGAGGCCTTTTAAAGATCCTTATTATAAGGACCATTAAATATAAACAGTTTTTAAGGACATTTCAAGACCTAGGCACTTTGAGTTTTAAATTTCTCAAGAGAAATAATTATAACATTAAAAAAAAAAGAGGGAAAAAAAGAGAAATAACATTAAAAAAAATTCAGACACTATCCCCACTTCCAACGAAAATAGTCAAAAAGAAAATGTGCATTCATAAAAAAAGATTAAAAAGTTTGAGAATAAGATTTGTACTCACCATAGGTTTCGACTGTGAAATTAATGGTAAGGGATTTACAACTGTATCCTTTTTAATCCAAGTGTCGCCAACTTTAACATCTTTGGGATTTTTAATATTTGCTTTAAAATATCCAGCTTGACCTGCAAATCTAAATATAAAAAGAAATATAAATTTATTTCATACAAGATTAAACACGAAATTAATCGAAAAGATAAATAAATTTGTGTAGCACGGTAAGAAACAAGGGAAAAAAAATAATGAAATATTATTAAATAAGATTTAACAAATTTCCGAGTGTGTAACTCATAAAAAAAATCAGAATATTAATCACACACAATATAAATAGCACATTGTTCAATTTTCCTGTTTTAAGAGGAAAAAATTTTCCTGATAAATGCACTAATATTAAGATTACTTTTGCCATGCATAACGTAATAAATTACACATGCAATTTGCCATGCATCAATCTAAATGAGGAAAAAACTTTAAAATATGAAGAATTAAGCAAATTTAAATAGAAAATGATTGCTTTATTTTTACTTGAATGTTGTTATAAAAACTGTTATCTTTCATCTTCTTTATATATATTGTCAGCATCATACATATTAATTTATGATCAACATGTATTTTAAAAATCAAAACACCCTAAAAATATTAAATATTTTTTAAAAATTTAATGCCATTTTTACATTACAGTTAAGAATGACCAATAATGTTAACAAATCAAATATATCCGTTTTTGAGAGATGGTGGAGTGTTTGTATGAAGCAAATAGGAATTCCAGCTTCTAGTGAAAAATTTGATAAGAAGCACTCTCAAACAACTGCTACAAGAATAAAAACCATTTTAAAGGAAGTATAATAAATGAGCAAGAAAATATGTAGAGAAATTTAGTGTCTTCATCGGTAGTGATAATGAAAGCAATAATTTAATGTAATCTTAATATTTACAAACTTTAAATTGCCACTTAAAAAAAACCGCTATGGCATAAAAATATATATGTTGTACCACTTATAAAACAAATGTTACAAAAAGCGTTGTTCAAAACTTCTTTTTGCATAGAATTATGATAATATATGACACCAATGCAAAAATATAGTCACTATGAAAACTATTGTCTTTTAAGTTAAAGAAAGAAGTGTCCTTTTTAATTTTAAGCTATCAATAATATAAAATTAAATTAATTGTCATGTTTAAGAGCAATGCATATGTAAAATTTGTAAACTATGCTAAATATCTAGGTAATTTGCAATTTATTAGGAAAACATTTTAAAAGAAATTTCTAAAGATTATTTTGATTGCTCTTTTTTTAATCAACTGTTTTACAAGTATAGAATAAATATAAAATTGCGCAAAGTATGCCAAAATGATGATTTTCTATTGATTAAATTCTAAGAAACTCTCTTTTCATACATTATATATATGCTTAATACTAACAGTTCTTTAACAGGTAACTCCTCTGGATATAGAATACCAAGTTCCTTGACCACATAACTATGTCCAGATGAGCAAGATGCTATTTCATCGCCAACCTGTATAGAGCCATCAACAACAAGAATAAGGCAAATTACACCTTGGTATTGTACATACCATGAATCATACTGAAGTGCTCGAAATTGTTGATTTATGTCTCCACGGGGCCTTTAAAATAAAATTTACAAGGTAAGAATAATATATTACAATAACTTCTATCAGATAGTATATAGATGATTTACTATTTTCAGTAAACAATTTACAAATTATTTCTTATATGTAAATTATGAAGGATTCAATAATGTTCATGTCAGGAGAATTAGGTGGCCAAGAGAGGGAAAGAAATTCAAAAGAATGTTCCTTAAACCACTTGGTAGCTACTGTAGACCTGAGGGGCTTCGCTTTATCTCGTTGGAATTGTCCATGTCCATCAGAATGCACATAGGACAGGGATACATGCAGAGGGTCAGAAGGGATATTAAAGTATCGCTGACCTGTCATGGTTGAGCCTACACACATCAACGTTCCAATTTCCTGCCGCAGAAACCCCTTATCCTCACCCTCACAGTCTCTACCAGCTTGAACAGTTTCTTGTAAGCATGAAAATCCATAGATCCCAGGAGTTTTCTCCACATGCGTATACAGCCACCCACCCGATACACTTAGAAACTTGACTCATTAGACAACGTTTTCCGAATCATTAAGAGTCCATGGTGGCGCTTGTGAGCCTAGGTACGATTCAGAGCTTTGTGCCGCTGAGTCACAAATGGTGCACGAGATGGTTTGCGGCTGCGAAAGCTCATATGAATTAGATTACGTTGCATAGTGCGCACACTGGCGCTTGTTGATGGGCCTGCAATCAAATTCGTAGTAATTTGAGTAAGTGTTAAACGTCTATCTCATATAAAGATTCTTTTCAGGCGTCATAATCCCGTTCTATCAAGGCCTTTTTCAAGCTGCACCGCTGTCAGAGATTTGAAGTTTTACCGGAAATCTGATATTCGCAGTACACCTTAGAAATGGCCGTGCGCGAAAATCTAAGTTTCATCTCCACTTCGGAAATGCTGTGCTTAATCTCTCGAGCAACAATGATTAGTCCCCGTTAAAAATCCCTTAAATCCTTATAACCTACCATTATAACAGCAAGAATCGATGTAATAGCCTTCTCAGACACCTATTGTCTTATATCGAACTGCCAACAGCATCGCGTTACGCTGATTGATTGAACACCTCCATTATTTGCATACGATCTGCTATACCAGTTTTTCTGGTTCTTCAGTGTGACATGTATGGCATTTGTCTCATAAAAGTTTTCTACACTTGCTTTTTATTTTCAGATTTCAATCAATAAAAGAGTGTGAAGGTTTAAAAATATTTAGATATGACCAAAAATAAAACTACATAGTAGACAACGAATTTTAAAAATAAGTATTTAAACATAGTGGCTAATTAGTCTTACGGAGGAATTTTTTCTATGACTGTGAGTAAAACATCTTCGATGCCTGTACCCAATTTTGCAGAAACCTAAAAGAAAACTATATAAATGAAATATTCTTTTTTACTTAAAAAAAATACAAATCACGATTAGGTTTTCGCTTACGAACTACAATAAAATAAAATTCGACAGTCAGATTTTTTTTTCTCACGCGAAACGTGTTTCACTTCATAATATTAATTCAATATTTAATACATTTCTACGGCTAGCATTCTTATTAACAGTCGTCCTCATTACCTTTCAAATCTAAAGTTTGTAGAAAATCCCCAAAAATTTACAAACACAAATAGCAAAAATGTCAGAATGAGAAAAATTTATTTGTTTAAACGAAAAGAAATCTGAAAATGTGTTTTGTAAAGGTTGCAAAAAATACGTAAAACTTGCCAAACAAAAAAGTACTAACATCAAATCTGTAGAAAAAAAAAACCCATAAAAATCAAACAAAATTTTATAATTTTATCTCAATGTACTTAAACGTTTGGGAATAATAATAAAAAAAGAATACAATACAGATATTTAAAAGGAAATTTTTAATTTATGCATTAATGTATAGTGGTAAAATTACAGTAACGATCAAATATAAACAAGAAAATCAGTGCATTATTAGACAACTCATGAACTGCCTCATACATTTCAATTGCACAGAAGAAACAGCATATAAATATTTAACTAAGTGAGCTAAATTATTTTACAAAATGATAATAGAAACAGTCTGTTTAAATAAAATTACAGGCAGGACAAAATATACAAATTATTTTGTAAAAATTTCAAAGAATACAATCTCTATTAAATTCGTTATATAAATAAGTTTTCTTACCTGTAGTATATCCTCTTCGTTGAAACCAAATAAAGAAGTGAGTTGATTGGAGACAATTTCAGGTTTTGCATTTTTTAAGTCAATTTTATTTAAAACTGGAATAATTTCTAAGTTATGAGCTGAGGCTAAATTAAAATTAGCAACTGTTTGTGCTTGAACGCCCTATAAATACAAATGATAAATAAATTTTATGAAAGCACAATATTTTTTATAAAATGAGATTTGAGATTATATAAGCAATTAAATAGAAATTAAAAATATTTTTCTTCATGAAAATATTTTCACTATCATTTCACTATCATATTTTCATTATCATTTCAAATAATAAAAGCATCCAATTTTCAGCAAAAGATTTGGGATTCTGAGATTTCAAAATATGCATGCATAATTGGCTATTTCCACTTGTTAGTTCAGAATCATTTTAAATACATATAAAGAGTGAATCAAATGACTAGAATCAATATGATGTATACTTTGGCCAAATTCATTTTTGTATGTAATCATAAATCAATAATAAAGATAAAAATAAAAGACAAATAGAAGCACTCCATACATTAATTGCTAATCAGAGAATGAAATCAATGTGGACTGGAAAAAATATATTTTCTGGAAACAGAAGTAAACAAATAAGTGAAAATATATTGTTTTCATCCGAAATGCAAAAACAAACACAGTGAATAAGAGCAAAAATGTAAAATAGAGAAACCATACAAATAATTTAAAGGTAACTACATTATAGAACAAAGTAAATTAAATGCCGATACAAAGTGAAGATACAATATGAAAAAATTAAAAGGAAATACATTATACAAATGAGGAAAAAAAAAAGTACAAAAGACACACACACGCACGCGCACATACTTTTTCACGTGGAACGTGGGAAAAAAAGATACTTTGGAAAGAACTTCAACTTAATTCGTCGGCTAAGTCTTAATGAGGCAAAAATAGATGATAAAGATTCACATCTATTCATAACGCACTAAAAGAACAAAAGAGAGAAAATATTCTCCTCAATGATGTTACTATGAGATTCTGAAAAGGAATATCTTTAAACATATCGACTTAGAAAAGGAATCTTGGGCATCTTTGAACAGAATGTGCAGGTCAGGTGTTAGGGACTTTTATTCCTCCATTCAGACTGTGGGAAAGTCAAGTACACGTAATTTTACAAAATGAAGCAATCATCAATTTATACACACACACACACTATCTGGCCAAAAGTATAAACTATAAAAGAGTTAGCAGTGGTTTGCCAAGTTGCATTTATGTTTTTAAAGGAGCTTAGTGAGTTTGATCGTAGCAGTATAGTGGGATGTCATCTTAGTGGGAAATCAATTCGTGAGATAGCAGATATTCTACAGAAGCCTAAATCCATTGTGAATGATGTAATTGTGAAGTGGAAACATCAAAGCAGTGAAACTAAAGAAAAACGAACTGATAGGTCGAACAAATTTGGTAAACGCTGCCGCAGAACTTTGAAAAGGGTAATTAAACAAAAAACGCGGTGGAAATATCTCAGGAGTTCCAAAGCTCATTAGGTGTTAGTATTAGCGGCAGGATTGTCCGTCTCAAGTTAAGAAACTTGGGATTCCATAGTCGTGCACCCGTGCACAAGCTGAGCATCTCTCCACAGAATGCGAAGTATCGATTACAATGGTGCAGAGCTCCATTTGTTGACATTCGGACTATGAACATTTGGAAAACTGATTATGTAACGAGCCTAATCGATCATCCTCACTGCAAACCCCCACTTCAGTTCTGATGGACGCCTGGAACTCAATTCCTATAGCCACCTATCAAAAACTGGCGGAAAGTCTTCCCAGGCTGTCATCGATGCAAAAGGATATCCACCCTCATACTGCTTTAGTAAGCTCTAAGTCCATACCACTGGGTGTTTGGATACTTTTGGCCAGATAGTGTGTATGTAAACGTAATTTTTGAAGCAGAGTCGTTCGCTAATGAGCGAGAAGATACTTTGAATTTTTAACTTCGTTTTATTTCCATCTTGGAAGAACTTGATTTATGAGAATGCAGAAGCGGCAAGCATAACGCAGAAGGATACAAAACGAAATGAGGAAAAGTTAATGAAAACTTTATCCCTGTAAATATATACAATGAGATTTTAATAGGGAATTCCAAAACATGTCAATCACATTCAAGGGAATAATAGTGATCTTTTAAAAAGAATGTGCTCGGAATGCGGAAACTTGTCACGTTTTAGCCGATTTAGCAATTTTAGAACTCGTGTTGAATAAACTAAATATAAAAAGTGCAAGGGAATAAAATAGGGATCTTTTAAATGGCATCAGGTAAAAAGAGAATATTTTAGAATGAATTTGATAAATGAGGAAATGAATTATGAAATTAATTCATTTCCTCACAATTCCCTAAAAATTATGAAATTAATTATTTTAATTAGATTTTAAAATAACATTACACATACACTCACATAATAAACAAGCAACAATAACGAAAGTTAAAAAGCATAGAATTGTACATTCTACATATAAAAAAATTACAATAATAAAAAGGAAATTTTTAAATCCAAAAAGTTTAATGAAAGCTCCATGTAATTCAGCATAACTATTAAATATGAATTTCTGTTAAATAAGAATTGTATAAATAACTGATGATTGCACACTGAATGTCAAAAAAAAAGAAGCTAAAAACATGTTTCCAAATAAATCTCAAAAGGGATTTTAAATAATCAGTAGCAATAGTTAAAAAGGCATTAAAAATTTATTATTAATAATTTTTTAACAGAATACATGTGATATATTTGATATATTAAAAAGAGATGTGCCCATATGGCAAGTTCTCATTCTCAGAATCACTAGAGAATAAACATTAAAAAAGTCAATTATATGTTTTAGAATCAATGAAATAATTAGTTCAATTATGACATTATAACTTTTTTAGAATGCAAATATAGTCACTGTATATGTAATCCTAGAAAATAAATAATTTAAGTTCACATTTAAAAATGAGAACAAACCTGAATAAATAAAATCAGGACCTTTCTGACATGAATCATTAATGGTAACAATTTTAGAGAGCCTCAATATATTTAACAGGTTCCCTTAACAATACATAAAATATAAATTAATGGAATGAAATTCAAATAGCCAAAGCAATAATATTTATTGTTAAAATCTGTAATAATTTTGTAAATCAGAATTTATATAAAATTATATTGGAGTTAATTTTTTTTTTAAATTCAGAAGTGACAAAGTTTTGATTAGATATATTGTACAACATTAAATTCTTGAATGATTTCAAGGTTTTGACAAATTATTTATTATTTAACATTGAAAATACAGTTTATGGAAGTATTTAATTAACAAAAATATTTCAGAAATGTAATAAATATATAAATATTAATTCTTGAATGGGGGGAGGTTAATTTTATAAATAATAAATCCTGCCAAACCTAAATGCTAAAATGAGTAAAATAAGTTATATGGACTGAATAATAAAATTATATTATATATATATATATATATATATATATATATATATATATATATATATATATATATATATATAACGACCTAGTTAAAATATTGTAGAATCATAATTCAAAAGAAAATTAATGAAAATTGCTAATATTGTTCTGTTAAAATAAAAGCTATCATGAAATTGAAAAGTTAAACATAAAGATACATTTCCCTATATATATGGTTATGTAAAAAGGTTTATTTATGCATTTTTTTAAACATTTTTTTTAGTCAAAAGTTCAAATTTTCTTTTAAGCTTGTGGTGAATGCTATCCATATATATACCAGCCAACATCCCTCGGATCGAAGTGCACTTTTGGCCCAACGGATTTGGTACTGGACTACTAACCAAAAGGTACGGAGTTCGGGCCGAGCTCTCCGCTACACCCTAAAAGCTTTTGAATAAATGTAAGTACTTTTTCTATAGCACTCTGGGGCAGAGTTCTATTGGGAACAATTGATCCACTCAATTAAAACCGGCATAGAATAAAAGGCTTCTGCTTTTAAATAATTTTCGTACCTGATTTGCATCCACAAGAAGAATTACACCCTGGCATGCAACTAATGACCTATTTACTTCGTAGCTGAAATCTACATGACCCTACATTTCAAATAAAAGAAAACCAAACATATTAAAAAGAAATTACATATTAATTTAAGATATTAAAGCAATTTAAACTGTATTACAGTAAATCTTTTATTAATTTCGAAATATGTAAGTAATAGCAATTGCACCGTTGAAAAGATGATTCCAGAGAAGGAATCATCTTTTCAATAATGGAAATTTATTTCCATTAAACAAAGTTTTTAATCTAGAATTTTCTTTAGTGTCTTATATTTATTAATCAAACTTTCAAGTTTCATGATCCACATGATCATTGTAACCCAAAAGCATCAGGATGTATGTCTCGAATACAGCCAAAAACAGAATTAACTTGAATGTTTGGATTGCAAGGAAATTGAAATGACGAAGTATGTCCCTTTGTTTACTTCCTTTGATGCTTTACAATTCTCATAGTCGTACCTTATGCTGTTATATGCTCACTTGAATAGTTGAGTACTTGATTTTTTCTTCTTTGAGAACAATCTAAATTATATTAGGGGTTTTTTGCTATTTCTCTGCTAGTCACCATGATTATAGTTATCTTAATTTAATAATTTAAACAAAATTCTGTTAGTTTAATTAAAGCCATGTACAGTATTTCGATATTTGAAGCACTTTTTTTTAACTCCATGCAATATTAAAAGGGCTTATTGTTTCCCTAGATATTTAAAATGGCTGAAAATCGATCAATAAGACGTAAATTCTGAAGTCCGCTTTCCCATTTTTTTTCGCTAAGTTCTAACCCTCAAATAATAAAAGGTGGCCTTGCCAAACAATAACTCATCTCCACAGAGCGTCTTATACAAAAAAGCAAATGGATTCAAGTCGGAGTGAACTTGCTGGCCACTCTATACCTTGCTCCAATGGAATGAGCTCTGCGACATCAAATGTTACCTTTCATTATAGGAAAGTAACGTTGATGTACTCGATAAAACAAATTTTTGAGAATCTGTTTGAATCTTCTATTCGATAAACTGGCATTCTGGATTATATGGCTACAAACCTGTAATTTTACTTCCCAGCTCGATTGTATGAAATATCATTTTACCATTAGCCTGTTGCGTGCTGAGCGGTTAATGCGTTTGTGATGCCAGGGCTTTGTGACCATTTGGCGACGAATTCAGCAACAAAATGGATAGTACTAGAAAGTTCCAGAATATTCCCGATCCATTCAACAGAAACCGAGATGTGCCGCCGAGATAGAATCGAATTTTGGGCCGCCTCCTGAGAGCTATAAAAGTCCGGCAGACTCAAGCTGTATGTGTGTTATACCCTCCCCCCTCCATTTTCATTTAATTTTCCATTCCATTCCCAGTCGTGGAAGGAGACGGAAGTGTATGTGTGTGTGACTTGAATTGAGCTGGAAGCAGAAGACAAGTAACAAGTCTTCGAGAGGATAGCGAAGTAACGGTGGAGAGCCAGTGTTGTGTGGTGTTCAAAGAGCGCTGAACTGCTGTGTGCCGAGTCCTGTGTTCAACTGTGGAAACAGCGAATTCATTGTCTTTGTATTAATGTTTTAGTGTATAAATAAAGGTTGTTGTAGTTTTTACTGAAGCCTGCTGATTGTGTCTTCACATCATACGCTCACCACTCTAAAAGCGAACCCGGTAAGAATTTTTCGTAACAATATGCAGTTCTCTACCTCCATCTGCATTTATTCCAGCCCGTACTATCAGACCATCGCCTCGATTATGTGACCTTTCACACTCGAAGTTGGTATTATTTTGTATTTTTCTCGTATATTTAAACTGCGATCCAATGAGATACCTGAGCTGACATACCCTCTCCAAACTTCCGCATCACACGTGACGAATGGAAGGCCATTTGGTAACATGGCGTTAGTTATGCTTAAATAGCGGCACTTAGTGGAATCAAGTATCGAATTTGGAATCCTTCGGTTCTGAAACTGTTGCCATGTCAATAAGCCACTGCAGTCATTTTTTTGTGTACATAATAGGAATACAAAGGTACAATAATGATAAATGCCATGCGATATATAGCCTTTTTTCCTTTATAAGGCAATAATATTTCGACTAATATTTTGTTTTTATATCATTTAGTGCATCGATACTCTTTTACCTTCATTCCAAACACCATTTTTATGGATCTAATTTGGGTTGAGTTTCCATAGCATAAACGTAATATATCGTCATGCTAGATTTTGAAGAATGTAAATATATAGAGGTAAATTCATTATTTTTACCAACATAAAGCATTCAACTTAATATAGGGTATGAATTAATGAAGGAGAATATTTTGGTAATTTAAATGAATTTTGCTGACATTCAATTACTTACAGGAGTATCGATGAGATTCAATAAATATGTTTGTCCTTTATGCTGATGAAAAAGAGATACTGTTTGAGCTTTCACTGTAATGCCTCTCTCTCGTTCAACTTGAAGCTTATCTAAAACTTGCTCATTTTTTTTCTTTCTCGAAATATTTCCTAATTTGAAAGAAGAAAATATGAAGTTTATATATTTATACCATAAGAATTTTAAAATATAAAAATTTGCATTAAATTAATTTGAATCTTTAAGCTAAAGTATTTATAAAAGATTGTGACAGCTCACCTTTCTCTTTTTACATGCAAATTCATTATGAAAATTACTTTCTTAAATGCCAATATTATATAAGCTAGTAATGTGATAAAGAAACTTAAATGAATAAAATAAATATTTCAGATAACTCCAATCAAAATTTACGCTTCCTTAGATATAAATTAGAAATATTATAAACAATTAGTAATACTAATTTCAAATAACATTTCAATATTCGCAAAATACACTAATAATTCAAACAAATATTTAACCGACACAATTATATAGAATAGGGAGGGGAGGGGCTTACATTTTAAAGCATTCTTTGATATACTTTAAAAATGCAAATGTCTTATGATTAATTTTGATGTTAATGTGTAGAGATTAAAGGTCGCTGCGCGACGCTAGGGGGCACTTACGTATTATACCGTCTTCACCAACGATCGTCAACGGTTTAGTAACTTTTTGGCGACTGATTTAAACTTGGCGATAGAAATCAACGGATTACACTATTGCCGGATTGCCATAAATGGCGGTTTAGCAACTCATTGGCGATGACTTCAAATTTGGCGATAAAGTTGGATGGTATAATGCGTAAGTACCCGCTAGGGCCAGTATCTGAGTAACATAACCACAACACCAAAAGTGCATTTCAAGTATCGTAGAAGTTATCTGGCTTATAAAGCTACTGCCACAGTACTCCCCCAGGTGAGTTGGCGGAGAGACGGACGATTTTGATAGAGTCAAGCGTTATGGCTAGCGTGTGAGAGCGCTGATGCGTCATGTGAGTTTTCCGATTTTGTTTGGTTGCTGGCGACTTTGTTTCGATAGCTGCGTCAAGTAAATCTGACGACTTTTGCAACGGGTAGATGACACCACGATTGTTGTAGGGGGTTGCGTTGTCAAGGTCACCAATGTAATGAGTAAAGTTCGCGGTACGAACCCTCACCGCTAGAGCCAGTAGCCGAGTAACATAACCATTGAACAAAAGTGACACTGCAGATCTAGGGTTGTTACCTGGCTTATGAAGCTAGCGCCACTGTATATTATATTATATAAAAAGGAATTATTATATTATATATTATATGAAAAGGATTTAGTAATTCTTGATGAGAAACTCAATTACTTACATATTCATAACAAATTTTTTTATCCTACCATTACTCTTTATACAAAGAGTAAATCGTTTTGAGAAAACTAAGAATATTCATAGGACTTTTATTTAATGCAACTTATTTTACTTATTCTTTGATTGCAGTATTCAGACTTTAGAAGTCCACACCCTGATTTCATTTAATGAAAAGGAAAAGACTAATCTCAATGGTACTACATCATTGAAGAATTATTTTATTTGACATCTCTTCAGGAAGAATACAAATGAAAAGAGAAAACTAGCAGATCGTGATAGTATTTATTTAAAATAAGAAAGTTTGTAAGTCTTTCACGTGTTAAAAAAAAACCCTACTTACATTCCTTTGGAGATTACTAGATTCTCATTTTTATAGAAGAAAAAATTCAGCTACCTTTCTTCAAAGACCTTTTTTTAAGAAAATGCAAGGGCGATAAAGCTACATATTTTAGAGATTAAAACGCTAATAATGAATTTAAATGAAATATTTTCACTTTAAAATTAGTCATTTTTCCAGATTTTGATATAAGAACGGCCACTTCTCTTGAAATAGGCCGTACCGACAGGTTCTGAGTTGAAAATAATATGAAGCTCTCTGCCTTGCTGTTCAGTTGTCTTCTCGGGTCGCCCATTAGGTTTGTTTCAAAATTGTCGCCTTTTGCCAGAATACTTAACTTAATGGTATTCTATCCTATCTTATACCTAATATCTAACCTAATAATACCGGTAAATACCTAACTTATTGAGTCCAATTTGCTCTTACAATGTCCATAGCTTTCGCGAACTTTCCAATGATAGAATTGCAAAATGTCATTTTTAGAAGACTACATACTGCGAGGCATCTTTAATAATAATAAAGACACCGAAAAAGAAAAGGCAGTTTCACTTTCATCACAAAAAACTATTGCTTCACAAGTACATGGAAGAAGAGTGGACGAAACTTTTTTTTAGGGAGTACACGAGCAAGCTTCGGGGAGATAGCTCCCAATGGTTTGGTTTATCAAGGGCAAAAAAAAGTCACAAATTGACTTTCTCTTTCTTTCCTTAGACACACACACATACATACACACACGCACGCACGCAGACACACACACACAGTCTATTTAGCCAATAACAATGCCTATTTCAAGAAATTTCCAAGAACTCAACGACAACAATAAAATATCAAGCACTTTACTGGGACCCTGAGTTCAGTAAAATAAAATTCAGGGAGTTTCAAGAACTCTGGAACCAGATGAATTAATTTTACATTGACAAGATTAAAATATTAATTTATGATCAGACCAGGAATATAAGATATATTAATGAATTGGATAAGAAAAAAATTATGCATATATTCGAGTATCAGAAAAAAAAATCAGGATGAGAAGTGAAAAGAGTTATATGAACTATCTACCTTCTTTTAAATTTGCAAATAACAGACCCCTTTACCTATTTAAAACTAAATTAATGAAAAAACTTAATAAGTTTTTGTTTTAGCAATGACCACTTGTAAAAAAAATTATTTCAATTTATATAGCAGATAGCTGAATGGAGACTCTCATAAAGTGATGGATACTTAAGACAAATAGTTTAATTAAATGACAACAATCATTTTAAGTACAAAATGGGGGGGGATCTATATTACTATTTCAAAAACACTTTTTTTTTCATTAAAGAAATTCCTTACTAAATGCCCCATACTTAGAATCTCGAAACATCTAAAATGAATAATATTAATTTTTCAAAATTTCTAATTATCTTCCTTAAATAAAATGTGAAATAATATTTTTATCATAAATTTATAAAATCTGAAATCCTTATTCAAATGTTATGCTCTCATTCTGTAACTCATTAAATAGATTTTTCTATTCAGCCCATTTGCTTTGAACTATTTTATAATTTTATCTCCCAAAACAAGGAAATTTAAATGAAATTTTTATTTGTTGCAGCTGGAAATGTAAAATAATTTTACGGTTTATAGGCCTAGAAAAATCATAGGGGGAAGGGACAGATTTATTATTCCTCATACAACTTATACAAAACCAAGAAATTCCTGAGGAATCATCAGAAGTAAAGATATTTACAGACAAATTAAGTTCAGTAGAGTTCAGTAAACAATGCTACATGATTAAATAAGAACTTTGGAAATTCTTGCTGTTGTATTGCTATTGTAACTAATGGAACTATATCGACGATGGATAGAAGGTTACAAATAATACAGACAACATGAATGTTTATTCTAATCTCTTTTTTTAAGACAATGCTTTTCCCCCATCCAATTTTAGTTTTCTATTTCTTGCTTCTTCTTTTGTTGTTGTTGCTGCTGTTGTTTTAACCGCTGAGTCTCTTAAAAATGATGATGTATATTAATAAATGATTCAATGGAAAATAACTATTTTGTTTTTGGATGTTTCAAACATGAATAAATAATTTTTCCAATTTTTAAATCTATTATAGAAAAATGTAAGTAAACTTTTACTATATTGGGTCAGATTTTCTTCAATATTTTCAATAACAATAATTTACCTGCAAATTCCATCAAACGATCTGATAAAGTGCTTTTCCCGTGATCAACGTGAGCTATTATTCCAAAATTTCGGATATTTTTTAAAGGGAAGTTTTTCATGTTAACCTGCATTATAAAAAAAATTCTAAGAAATAATAATAATAATAATAAATGCATTATTTTATTATTTTAAAAACATTAATTTTCTTTAAAAAATTATATTAAATAAAAGTAGAACAAACCTTGAATTCTTTTCGTTCACTAGAAAATTCTAACCTAGAAATATAAAGAAAGAAAAAAAATATTCATAAAATAAAAAGAAAACAAAACAAGAATTCATTGCATGTAATACTTTGGCTGCATAACTAAACAGTTTCGAATAATAAAATCAAAGTGAAGAACCAGACCTCTCTCTTTCAAAACTAGTAAATTCTTTACAAATAAAATATATTCAGTAGCATCATTTTGTATAGATATCCATAAGTACATTGTATAGATATCCATAAGTTTCAGTACATTTCACTGAAATGTACTGAAAATAATTATTTTTTTTATCAATTAATTACTGTTTATCTCTGCCTAAGACTTTTCAGTAAAAAATTAATAATAACACTTATATGAAGAAGCTGGCAAAAAGTACATGAAAATAGATTTCTCATACATATGATAAAAAATTTTAATGATAATAAAATTCTGTTACTTAATCCAAATATAAATTCCAGAGAATAAAAGTCTTAAATATGAGTAATTTTTTTATAAATTCAATTAAAAAACAGTTAACAAGAGAAAATTGAAGATTTCACTTAATTTCTCTAAGAAAATGTCACATACTTAACATGTGACAGTGTTGTTTTTAAGCAACATACTCAATATTGGTTTCTAAAATATTATGAGAGTAAAATTGAAAAACTATTGTCTGTTGCTAATTGGATACATATGGAAAAATTTACTCAATTTACAATACATACATGGTACCACAAGTGTTATTCAAAAAATTAAACTAGGTGATGCTTTTAACTTGCAACCACAATTTTTGTTTCATCTGTACAATTGAGAATGTCATATTTTATTCTGCAAATCTAAATAAATTTCTTGATCTAAAAATTTACTTAACTTCCTAGCAATAGATGGCATGTCCTATTTGGGATATTAT
Source organism: Argiope argentata (assembly GCA_026289955.1). Lineage (NCBI taxonomy): Eukaryota > Metazoa > Arthropoda > Arachnida > Araneae > Araneidae > Argiope > Argiope argentata. The sequence goes on from JAOUZG010012691.1 coordinate 9,367,166, forward strand.
TATTTCATGCTTTTTCAATAATATAAAGGACAAATGAGATACTGAAATATTTTTAAATGAATTATGCATTTAAAATTACTGAATATTTTTATTGACTACAGATTTAAATACCAAAAATTAAGTGATTCAACACAAAGGACATACACAGAAGTGACAAAAGTCATAGGATAGTAATATGCAAACATACAGATAGCAGTAGTATCGCAGCCAAAAAGTATAAATGCGCAGTTCGTTTTCCAGAGCTGTCATTTGTGTTCAAGTTATTCATGTGAACAGGTTTTTCGTGATTTATGGCGGCACGACGAGAATTAACAGACTTTGAACGTGGAATGTTAGTTGGAGCTAGACGCATGAGTCATTCCATTGCGGATATCGTTAGTGAATTCAACATTCCGAGATCCACAGTATCAAGAGTGTGCCGAGAGTATGAAATTTCAGCCATCCCATCCCATCCCATCATGGACAATGCAGTGGGCGACCACCTGCACTTAACGACCGAGACCGCCGACGTCTGTATAAAATGGTCAGACACGCAACACTTCGTCAAATAACTGCAGAAATCAATGCGGGACGTACGAGGGACGTGTCCGATAGGACTGTGCGGCGAAATTTGTCTTCTTTGGGCTATGACAGCAGAAGACCGACTCGAGTGCCTTTACTGACAGCACGACATCGCCTGCAGCGACTCTCCTGGGCTCGTGAGCATATCGACTGGTCCCTAGACCAGTGGAAAACCTTGGCGTGGTCAGATGAGTCACGATTTCAGTTGTTACGAGCTGATGGTAGAGTTCGAGTGTGGCGCAGACCCCACGAAGCCATGGACCCAAACTGTCAGCAAGGCACTGTTCAAGCTGGTGGTGGCTGTTTTTACATGGCATGGACTCGGTCCTCTGGTACAACTGAACCGATCATTGACTGGAAATGGTTATGTTCAGCTGCTTGCAGATCACTTGCAGCCATTCATGGACTTCACGTACCCACACAACGATGGGATTTTTATGGATGACAATTCGCCATGTCACCGGACCAGAACTGTTCGCGATTGGTTTGAAGAACATTCCGGACAATTCCAGCGCATGATCTGGCCACCTAGAGCGCCCGATATGAATCCCATCGAGCTTTTATGGGACATCATCGAAAGGTCCGTTCGTGCCCAAACTCCTGCACCATCCACACTTTCACAATTACGGACGTCTATACAGACAGCATGGCACAATATTCCTGCAGAGGACTTCCAACAACTTGTGGACTCCATGACACGTCGAGTTGTTGCACTTCGCCGGGCAAAAGGAGGACCGACACGATATTAACAGTCATTCCATGACTTTTGTCACTTCAGTGTATAAGCCATTATGAGTAAAGGCATTAAAAGCCGATACTTTAAAAGTAAGGTATTTATGTCTACATAAACTTTAAAGTGATATCACTGTTTTTGCACTTTTTAATAAACTAAAGAAAAGTTTTGCTGATTAGCCACAAATTGTTTCTTATCCACAAATTATTCTTAAAATAAATGATTTTTTAAAGTATTTATCCTAAAATTTACAGTAAAAAAACAACTGTTTTTAAGTCAAAAACAATTTTTAAAAATATCAGATATTAACAGTCAGATATTTATATTAATATTAAGTTAAACTAATTTTATGATAAATTTTACACAATAAAGTATTTCAGCAATTCATAAGGCAAAAATAATTTGGCATAGTAATGAAATTAGGAATCAAATATTTTGTTATGTGTGGTTCAATGTTTTCAATTGCTTCTAAGAATGAGCAGCTTGACAACAAAAACTGCAACGATTTTACAAATTGTGTAATAGATTACTTATATTGAAATCATTGACTTTAGAACAATACAGAATTTATGTAATATTTTATAAAAAATAGTGTTACATCAAAATGCATACATTGGAATTGGTTCCTAATTAAATATCTGCATTGAATTTGTCTTAAACCTAAATATTTTTAAGACTGGTTTCCTCAGTGTTTTAAAAGTTTAATGGTATGTTAGTGATACAGGTTTGAATAATTTTATTTTAAATTTTATTTTGATGAAAGAAGAGAAAGAAAACTATCTCATCTTTGCATATACTAATACTGCATATTTGAAACAGACCATGTTGCAAATATGCTGATTTGAATAATTTTATAAAAAGTTTCAGAATGATGAAAGAAATTAAATGTATACGTTTTTTGGATAACTATATGTTCACAACATGTAAAAAAAATACCCAAATTCAAATATATAAGACCAAAAATATTAGTAGTTTAGACAACTGAAATGGAATGAGAGTTTTAGAGCAAGAATTTTAAGCTTTTAAAACATATTATCACAGCAATTATTTATATTAGTAATATTATTATATAAATTTTTGTCATTTATCACGAATAATTAGATATGAGTTCTATCACAATTTCATCAGGAGATGGTATAGTAAAGTTTTACTATAAAGTAAACTGCATACCTCTGTCCATTAGTGTGTGAAACACTAACTGACATATTGGAGTTATTTGTCAAGCTGTTAAAGTAAGAAATTTAGAACTATTAAGTTTTGTTGTCACTATCTTTTACAATAAAAAATAATCTTAAGGTATAAAAATATGTAATTCCAAGTTTTATGTATCTACAGAAGTATGCAAAATTCTACAAAAGCATTTAAACCTTACTCTTAAACCATCATGCGACAATTGTTTGGGAGCCAAAATAGATATGGTTAAAGTGATATATATACAATTTGGACAAATTTGTATAAGCTCTGGAAAAATTTATTGACGCAAATAAACAAATATACAGCAGTATTAGAGGCTAAAAGTCTATAGGATTCAATTAAAGAAATTATATTTATTTTGTGTTTAATAGTATGGTTTAAAATATTGTTTAAAATTAGCATACTCAAACTATTTTAAGTAAAAACAATTGTTCTTGACTGGCTTTTGATTTAGACAATAAAATTAAAACTGAAATCCAAATTTTAAGAGCAAAATTTAACTCAATTTTAGATTAAGCAAAAGTGATAGCAGGTTATTTGAATCCTTCATGAAATTTTCATTTAAAAAAAAGGAGAGAAATTATATTTTGAAACAGCAGAAGATGAAAGAAACCTGGTTGACGAATTTAGATGTTTTTTAACTCTAACTGATACTGTTATTGTACAGATATAAGATCAATTTAAATGTGTTTTAAATTAATCACTGATATCAAAACTTTAGAAAAACAGGAATTAGAAAAATGTTCCATAAATTTTGTAATGTTTTATAATAATGATGTAGATGAAAACCTAATCAAAATAATTATTTAGTAAAGGGATTTAATTTTGAATAAAAGGGATGTAAATAATGGTCAACACATTTTACAATATAAACTAATTAATAATTAAAAGAATTTATTTCTAAATGTAATAATTGTGTTAAAATTTATCTTTACATTACCAGCTACTATAATAAGTGCTGAGTGTTCTTTTAGGGAGTTAAAGTTAATAAAAGATTGTCTTCTATCAAGCATGTGTGCATAATGCTTAAATGCATTTACTGCACTAAGCATTGAAAAAAAGAAATTGCAATAAGTTGTAATTTTTCTAAACATAACAAAAACAGAATCACACTTTAAATAAACTTGCAATAGTAATATGTGTAGGTTTTGGATTTTTTTAAAAACTTAGTAAACAATTTAGGGCCCTGAATTATTTCTTGCACCTGGGCTCCTTCATAGAGGAGGCTGTCTCTGTTTCCCTATAAAAGTCATCTTTTTGAAATATTTCTACACCCGACTGAAGAAGCAATCTTCCAATGTTATTAAAGGTCTTCTAGAAACTATGCATAACATATAATGCTGTACGATTGTTGCTTCTACTGATTACACCTATGAATTAAGCATGGTATTTCAATGCACTTCCTCCATTTTTCTCAAGTTTAAATATTTTTTTAATAGCATTGAAGATATAGATGGGAGAATTACCATGCTCATATCCTCAATTTCATCTCCCTATGTCTTCTAAAAAGATACAAGTTGATTTTCTAGTGCTTCTATGTATTAAGGAGAATTCTGTGGCCTCTAAGTACCTTAGTACAATAGGGATATTGAAAAGGGTGTGCTAGGGTAATCTCTGGATTTGACAAATTTTCATGGAAGTTAGAAAGTAACCATTGAAATATTTGCTTTTTGAAAATGAACCAATCATTTTCAACTGAAGCGTTATCCACCCTGAAGAAAAAATCAGATATTTCATAATTTTTGAATTCAAATCTACAATGGATAATGGACAACAAATACTTTGTACAACCCTCACAGAGTCTAAGATCTATCAAGACTTAATTATATTAATTAAAAAGTATTTAAATTTCATTCAGTGCTCCATCATATTAATTTCTTACAGTTATTAATTTACCAAATTTCAGTTCTTTTTATTTTTTACATATTTTCAGTTCGAATTTTGGAAGAATCCCTTCCTTCCTTCAAATATGATGGCTTATTTCCTAAATCTTTTGCACCTAAATATTCAATGCATGATCATTTTTTTAGCCATTTAATGAAGAAAGCACATTTTCAATGCATGATCATTTTATTTTTGGGCCATTTAATGAAGAAAGCATATTTTCAAAGCATGACCCATTATTTTATGAACTACGTTACTTCAGGATTTTTACTAACACTACTCACCCAATAACCTCCCAAAATAATCTGCACATTCTTTTGTTTATAACAGTGAGTTGTAAAGTTAAAATTGTACTTAAAATTCTGCAGAAACAGCTTAAATGATTCTAAATAAAGATTCAAATAACCTCTATTATACCCTTAAAACTCTTTCTCCCTAAAAAACAACAATTTATAAAAATGGGGGTATATTTTCTAAAGCTGCCTTATATTAATAGGGGGGGAAGAAACATGAGATTCAAATATTAGACAAATGCATATTAATGAAAAACAAGAGAGAAATAAACATAAAAAGGTTTCTAGGTATTACAAAAAAAAAATACTAAATACATTATGTTACAAATCAAAACTTTTACCTGTTGCTGTAGAGTATTCTTGAATAAACCATTTTTAAATGGTGTCCAATTTTAAAATATAGCTTTTTCTCATAAAGTGACAACATTATCAAATGAGAATTCTGTAAGTCATATATATCTACCAGGTGGTAGGAATTAGTTATTATTTACAGTAAAATATCCCAAAATAAATTAATTGATTATACTAGCCGAAACTGGAAAATTAGTGTCTAACCATCCAATTTCCAAAAATACCGATCAAATAGAAATAAAGTTTGCATTTGCTTTGAGTTCTTATAGAAGTCTCCACACAATCAATAGCATGCAAACATCAAAAAAGATTTTTGAAAAAAACAACGTTATCATTTAAAACCTTCACAATTTTGGTCAAAGTGAAGATTAGTGCACCCATTGCTGCGCCAACTTTGCCAAGGAAGGAGGTTTATTTTCCTGCTTATGCTCCTGAATAAATTCTTAGCTTGTGCCGGTATAACAAAAGTAAAAAAACAAGAATGTCACAAGAACTTTGCCAAGCCGCCAATTATGATGATGGGCAAGTAAACAAACACTTCTGCGAAGCAGTGACGGTTACCACTTCCTGCATTAAAGTTATGATTTTTACTGATTATAATATTAAAATTTTTAGTTTAATCTGAGATTTATTGAATCTGCATTTAAGATTTTTATCTTAATTTTTTTAATCTTTGGGATCACTATCAGTTGATGATTAATCGCTATTCTGGGGTGAAATCAGTATTCTCCAGACCCAAACTGGTTGTCAATTTTTGTCTGTTTAACCCATTTTTTAATTATCCGACAACGAATGATAGCATTCTAATTAACTGTTTTTTGGTCTCAGTTGCCGACTCATGATGATTTTGTGATGGAGATCTTAATAATGTTTAAACATTTAATCATTAATTTTACTTTAAGAGTTGGTTGTGTAGCCGTTCGAGCAAAAGGGACCGTTCGGCTCGAAGGATATTATCTAGCTTATAAGGCTGACGCTACAGTTGTAATGTTAGATTCGACGGTCGATGATATCGTTGCTTTATAGAAGTGCTGTCAAAGTTTGGTAAATTAATTTTTTTTGCTCTTTTTTTGGTATATATTTTTTTGGTATTTTCTGCTTTAATTTCTTATATTTTTATTTATTCAAGAGCTGCAAAGTCTGCACTCCTTAAAACTGAGTTACTCAACATTTATTGTTTCGGAGTCGTTTGCTGAAAAGGATTCTGAAAGGTTAGCTGAAAGGAAAGGAAAACCGGCTAACGAACTCATTATTCGTATTGACCAAAGGCAATAAACATAATCGTGTCCAACAAAGATGCTGCATCTAAAATCCCTCGACCGCACCCATTCCTTATTCAATCCCACATTAAACAGCAAATAAATCATCACAGCAGTATTTCGAATTAAAATTTTCAAGTCAAGGAAAAATCCTTATTACAACATCGGATCTTGTGTGAGCTGCCTAGATTAGAGAACATTCTTGAAATCCTCGTTCCGCTTGGCGTCATTAGGGAAAATGTATCTGACAGATTTTTATTTTTTGACATACCCATTCAAACTTCGTTTGATGAACTGCATGAGGAAATAACCCATAAAGGCCCTATCACACGGCGAAATACCGTCAGCACTTTCGTCGACGGTTGTTCATTTGTACCCGGAAGGAACCGGTCAAGCAAGATTTCCGTCATCGTCAACTTTTTTAAAACGGCTTGCTTGAAAATGTCCACGATAGTGACGGAAATATCATTTGCAAACAAAATTCAACCCATCATGTGAAACTTTGGCAGTGCCGTATTGTGCCAAATATAATTCAATTAATATAATTATAATTTGTGTAAAGTAGTAGTTTGATTACTTCCGCCATTTCTTCCTGTTGAATTAGCTGTTATTGCTCCGTATTTTCTTTAAAAAATGGCAAAAAAAAAATTTTGTCAGCTGAAAAAGAGTCGGCTTTTATTGATCTTGTACACGAGAAGCCGGCTCTTTGGAATCCACTGGATGCCAATTATTAAAAAAAAAAAACTTATAAAAAACATTATACGAAAGTATAATAATAGAAATGGTAAGAAAATGGACCGAAGACGAGGATCTTTTAACATCAGGTAGGTGAAATGTTCTGTGTTTCTTGGTATGATGTTGGGATTAAAAACCTATTTTAGAATAATAAATACATTTCTAGAGTTAAAATACATCTTATGAGAGAACTTTATAGATAAAAAAGACGGCATTTAATCAATTTTTAAATTTCTTAGAATGTACGACAAATTTCTGATAACAATTTGTTTATATATTTAAGCATATTAAAAGTTTCTGATTTATTTTGCGAAATTATTTTATTGTACATTTCTTTTAATACCGGCTAAAATATTTGAAAAACACAAAGAAGTTTTAGTAAATTATTTTAAAAATCGGGATGTAATTTATTAACTTTATATTTAACCATAGTTATATATATATAACTATATAGTTATGGTTATATATACATAGTTATATATATATAACTATGGCTAAATATAAAGTTATATAGTTAAATCTTTATAGTTAGCTTTCAAATTATTACTTCCTTATTCCTCATTGATTTTCATTTGTGATTATTTTGTTTCACAAATGACTATTGATTATTTTGTTTCACTTATGTAAATGTGCGTTATACAAAAATAAATTTGGTATTCAATGAAGTAATTATTTTGAGTTTAAGAAACTTTGCAATGTAAAATTACAATTGATATGATGCATATACACATATTTGTATAAAGATATAGATAATAATAAATTACTTTTAATTTATTCCAGAGATACTTCGTAAGAAGTTCTGCATTTTAAGGACATATTTTCAAAAAGAAGAAAAAAAATGCCAGATTATCTTCAGGCTCAGCAGGTCTTGATATTGTACCAAAATGGGAGCATTATCAAAGACTGCTGTTCCTGAAGGATACTATAGATATAGCATCAAACAGAAACAGAAATTTACGGAGTATCCTCTCGAGTGAGCTACCTCCGGTCTTAGCAATAGTTCACAGGACCGCGGCTGAGAGTAGACTGACACTGACTGAAGATCTGCATAGTGAAGTTGCAAGAGGGAGGCGTGGCTATAGGTGAGAGGTAGATTTACTATTGGCTGACAGTGAATACTTTTTAAATGAAAATCGGGTCCAGTTTATTCAGCTAAACAGTAGAAGGGGGTGAACAACTTATCGATCGGCGAGCTGACAGCTTTCAATTCTTTGACCGTTTTTTTAATTTGGGGAAAACAATTAAAGAGGTTTCTGACTTCCTGGAAGAGCTCAAACATTTCGGCGATTTCTGGGGCAGAGTTAT
>JAOUZG010012693.1:1411-14285 GCA_026289955.1 Argiope argentata
TGCCTTCTGGACCGGAGACAGAGTCTTGCCTTCTGGACCGGAGACAGCATATAATATTCGTCACTTTAAAAAAAATTATACTCTTTCAGGTCATATGCGTTGGATGGAAATGTATGCCATCCTTATAAATGCTAGTAGACAAGTCTTGATATTTTCAGTATGTAATATGATCTGTGGAGGTTTCTGCGTACGGTTGAAATTCCAGTGCTTGAATACCGGCCATGAAGAAAATAGCCCTCATGATGTTCCATTTTTATGACGAGCTTCCTTTTTTTCACTTCGCCACTCTTGATTTCAAGTAAGATCGTAAGATTTTGGAATTTTTTTAAATGGATTATTCACCTATAAGATTAAATCTTAATAGAATAAAATCTATTGAATTTTTAAAAATCGAATAGTTAACAAAGAATTGAAACTTAATTATTCGTTGAAGGATTTCATCGAAATATGTTCTTTATAGAATTGATGGGAAAACTTAATGTCCACTTAAACATTTTTCCAAAGATGTACATTTATAAGTTTAAATATAGAATAACTTCTTCGGTTCTCTCATTCATACCTGCTAATTTTTGATGTCACTTCTTGACCCCTACCCTTTCGAAAATTCGTGGAAGAAGCAAAAAGGATCTTGATCTCTCAATAAATTGGGGGTCATCAATCGAGTATGTTACTCCCATTTTTAACTGTATCAAAAGGATTTTTTTAAGTCTAAAGATACCTGAATTGGGGTCACTATGTCGTCATAAATGAGGACTCTTAAAACAAAATTACCAAATATCATTTTTAAATGACAATTCTGTAAATTTGTCATATAGAAAGTGATTTAAAAGCAGCTCCAAATTTTTAAAATGGTCAAAAAGATTAAATAAATCAAATTTGGAGAGCATAAATTTTAAGTTCAACCACTTGAGATTTTAAATACGGAGAATTTAACTGCATCGGGTTTTATTCCTTAGATTATGATTTTTCTTTGAAATTTATTTCTGGTGAATGAGGGTAGCACTAAAATGTTTTAACACAATTTTTAGGCAACTAGCTAGCTCTTTTGAATATGGTTGAATTTTATTAAACTGGAAATTTCGTATCGAATTCGTAGCAATTTCAGTAAATTACTTTTTAATGAAGACAATAAATCCTTTAAATATCTTAATTTTCTTCAGAATCACTAAAAATTCTTTTCTTGTAAGCCGAATTCTGAGTAAATTTTCTCATCAAATATTGCTCTTAAGAATTTGGGGTCACATTCGTGAATTTTCAAAACTTTTATTAGATATCCATTTTCTGTTCTGGTTACTACTTTAAGGTTTCAATTTAGAAGGATTATTTTGATAGGAAACTAAGGTATATTCTCATTAAATTTTTTTAAGTAGACGAACTGTCCTTTTAGTAATGTTATATAAACTCAGACAAATTTACAATTTTAATGGATATCTAAGAAAATAGGCAAAGGCCTTTTAATTATACATTTGAATTAACATTGAAAACCATAAAAGGCTTTTCAACCTCTTTAAAAAATTAAATTTAAATCATCTGATCCTATCCTACAGATTATTGTTCAACCTAATATTAAAAATAGTTGGCATTCTCTTACATCAGCATAGCAAAGAGCAATGCGAAATAAATGCCGCTTAAATAGAAAATTGCGGAAAATGAAATTTCATAAGATCTTCATTTGATACGAAAGAATTGATTCGCTTCTGAACGACATCGCTTCTTATCATTTTAAGATAGAATTAAAGATTAATCTTCATTTAATGTATTTAGAATTAAGTAATTTAGGTACTCAAACTGAAAAGTTTGTTGGATCTTCATATGGTGCGAAATCTCTTAACTCTTTACAGTCTGAAAAATAATTAGATGCAAAATTATTTAAATAATGCAAAGATTTGTTTATTGCTATGAAAAAAATGTTTATGATTCTTTTAAGTCGTAATTCTTTGAAAAATTAATCTACATCTCTTAACAATTATGTTGGTTTTTTTTAAAATTAAATAAATAAAACGTCAAAATGATGCACAGTCTTGAATCTCGAGTCACACTCGACATCGGACCGCAAAGGGTTAAAGAATTTTCAAGGATTTTAAAGTATTTATGCAAATGTAGGGATTTTCTCGCTGTTTCTGGGGTATATTTTTCAGATAATAAAGAGGGCTATTCATAAAATATTTTTGGAATATATGAAACTAAGCTTTCGAAATACAAATTGAATAATTTGCCGCTCATCTTAAAATAATAAAAAAAGGTTCATTTATCAAACCTACATAAAAGGTAGTCTATAAGTATTTTTTAAAAAAAGAAGTTATTAGTAATCGTTCTTAATGTAGCACAAAAAATTTCAAAAATTATTGTAGCTTTGTTGTCATAACTTCATTGGGAATGTGATATAAATATAGAACTTTGAAATTTTTTAAATAGATTCTTTAAGAAATAGTTTCACTGGAAATTAATAAAACTGCAATGAAATCGATAATCCATTTCTGAAATTAAAATTGTGCACTCTCAACAAAATTGCATAATTATTCAAAATTTCCAAATTCTTGCTCATTAAGAAAGAAAAGATAAAGTAGTTGCAATATTCCCTTTAAATAAATTCTAGATCTTACTTACAAATCAATTTATTTAATTTTATTCGGATAAAAAATTAGACAATTTGTGGCTGCATTTTTGTAGTCGTTAATGTTCCGTGTTTATCGTACTTTTACCTCGAAAACGTAATTTGTATTTGGGAATGTTTAGTAATGGAAATGAAACCAAATGAACGCAGGTTCACACATTTTTTGATTGTTTACTAAATTATAATTCGGCTTTATTGAATCCCTGGTGGTTAAATTCACCTGAAAAGTAGACCCCCGAAACAGCAAGCAATTCCCTACATTTGCATAAATACTTTGAAATAGCCATGAAAATTCTTTAACCCTTTGCACTCCGATGGTGCCATTGACTCACCATTCAAGACTGTGCACCATTTTGACGTTTTATTTATTTATTTTTCAAATTTAATTGTTAAAAATGCCAACATAATTGTTAAGAGATGTAGATTAATTTTTCAAAGAATTACGATTTAAAAGAATCATAAATATTAATTTTTCATAGAAATAAACAATTCTTTGCATTAGGTGAATAATTTTGCATCTAATTATTTTTCACACAGTAAAGGGTTAATAGGTTTCATGGCATATGAAGATCCAACAAACTTTTCAGTTTCAGTACCTGAATAACTAAATTCCAAATACATTAAATAAATATTAATCTTTAATTCCATCTTAAAATGATAAGAAGCAATGTTGTTCAGACACGAATCAATTCTTTCGTATCAAATCAAGATCTTATAAAATTTCATTTTTCGCAATTTTCTATTTAAGCGGCATTCATTTCGCTCTGTTGTTTGCTATCCTAATGCAAGAGAACGCCATCTATTGCAAATATTAGGTTGAAGAATAATCTGTAGGATACGGTCTGATGATTTAAATTTAATTTTTTAAAGAGGTTGAAAACGCTTTTAGGGTTGTTAATGTTTATTCAAATGTCTATTAAAGGGCTTTTGCATATTTTCTTAGATAACCATTAAAATTGTGAATTTCTCAGAGTTTCTATAACATTACTAAAAGTACAGTTCGTCTACTTAAAAAAATTCTACGAAAATATACTTTGTTTTCCTATCAAAATAATCCTTCTAAATTGAAACCTTAAAGCAGTAAAGAGAACAGAAAATGGATGCCTAATAAAAGTTTGGAAAATTCGCGAATGAGACCGCAAATTATTAAGAGTAATTTTAGTTGAGAAATTCACTCAGAATTCGGTATACAAGAAAAGAATATTTAGTTATTCTGAAAAGAATTAAGATATTTAAATAGATTTATTGTCTTCATTAAAAAGTAATTTACTGAAAGTGTTGTGCATTCAATACAAAATCTACAGCTTGGTAAAATTCAACGACACACAAAAGAGCTAGCAAATTTTCTAAAAATAGAGATAAAACATTTTAGTGCTACCCTCATTCACTAGAAATAAATTTCAAAGAAAAATTAGAATCTAAGGAATAAACCGCAATGCAGTTAAATTCTCCGTATTTAAACTCTCAAATGGTTGAACTTAAGATTTATGCTATCCAAATTTGACTTATTTAATCTTTTTGTCCGTTTTAAAAAATTGGAACTCCGTTAGTTTATTTTCTATATGGCAAATTTATTAAATTTTCATTTTAAACTGATATTTGTTATTTTTGTCTTAAATATCCTCATTTATGGCGACATATTGACACACATTCTGCTTTCATTTAGTCTAAAAAAATCCTTTTGCGACAGTCAAAAATGAAGAGTAGCTAATCATACTATGTTGATAAACCGCCATTTATTGAGAAATGAAAAGGCTTATCCATTGTGTGGGTGGGTTAACCAGTAATATCAAAAATTAGCAGGGATGAATAAGAGAACCCAAAGAAGTTATTCTATAACTAAACTTATTGAATTACATTTATGCAAAAATGCTTAACTGGACATAAAATTTTCATCAAGTCTGAAAGAATATTTTACAATAAATTCCTTCTTCTAATAATTAAATTTTCAATGCTTAAACTATTCAATTTTTAAAATTCCTTAGATTTTCTTCTTTGATAAAATTTATTCATAGTTTTATAGGTCGAATGATTTACGCATAAACTTAATCAAAATGCCGTATAACTTGTGTAATGAAACTAGATTGCCAATTTCAAGTTCTTCGCAATTGGGTCAAATTGAAGATAATTTTAATTTTGAACTTCAACGGCAAAGGTTTTTACTGTGATAAAAAAAAGTGCATGCAGCCTCTTCAGAATTATTTCCAAATCTCATTAACTTTTTTTCGCAGCATCGATAAATAACAGTTCCTGTATAAACCCCAAACTCGGGAACAGAATTCTAGTGAACAAATGGTTGTATAGTTTGCTCTCGACCTGGATAGGAAACATGGCGGGGTTACTTAATGGAATCCCGTTGATTTTTCTCTGGAGACTCGCTCAACAAAGCAAGAATGATCGAAATGCATTGTTTATTGAGGTTTGGAAAGGCTTAAGCTTTGGATCATTCAGATTTTTGTCGATCAATAATTACTAGTTTTTGAATAGTTTCGGAATGTTTGTCATTTTAGAAACTCTATAGACTGAAGAATAACTTGGGGATGTATATATCTGTGAAAAATCGAAAAGAATCCAGTCTTTGTTATTTTGAAGATTTTTTTTCATTCAAAATTGTTTTCAGTTCTAAACTTTTTATGACATACAATTCGTTGTGAACTTTGGAATTCATTCTAAGGAATTCTAATTTCAAGTAATTTCAAAATCTAAAACTACTGAAAGGAAGGACATTTAGATATTAAGCTAAATATGCACTTCCACGGGATTTTATTCTTTTTCTAAAACTTTAGTAGGAAAAATCCCCAAATTGCAAAAATTCCAATTCATCTCCTTTTGGCTGATGACAGAACAAAATGTTGCTCCTCTTACTGAGGGCATCATCTTAAATTTTATTCTCTTTGTGACGCGAATATCCTCCCTTTTCTAGGCCTATCTTCTGGCAACTTTGAAGATTCTGAATTGAGAAGAAATGCTTTCTTTAGGATGCCTTAATCATGAAATTTTAGGGCTGGTAAGTTACCAAATTTTGATAACAATTTTGGTTAAAACGAATATTCAATTAGGAAATGACGCATTATCATTCATAAGTGATTTTAAATTCTTCTTTGATCATACCTATTTTCTTTTATTCCATTGAACTATCAAAAGTTCTGAAAGTCTGTTCAAGAATAGAGTATTATAAAAATTTTCAATTTTTTAAAAAAATTGCTAGAAAATGACTTAAGTTTCTCACATCAACAAAATAAATTTTTTCATATTTGAAGAGCAATTTTCTAGTTTTATATTCAACTTCTGTATAACATTCTTTCAAAAATTCTATTTTAAATTCTATTTCTATTTTTTCCTGTATTAAATCATTCATCAGATTTCTTATTGAACAATTTATATTTCTCGCTATTCTAGATGAATAACAAATTCAGATATATCAATAATTTCAATTTTTTTTCTAGATAACCCTTGACAACATCAACGTGGATATTTTAAAAATGGTGGAGTGCCTTTTGTCGTCTTCACACCTTCTGGAGTTGTTAACCCTTCTCAACAATACTCGGGGACTATGATGCTCAGCACATCTACCGTCTGAATGTTTCGCCAAACTTGAACCCGTGACTACAGTTGATAAAATGTTATCTGAAAAATTCCCTAAGTGTTATTTGATATGTTTATCAGTGAATTTTATGTACATAACTGTTTTCTTAAACATTTATTGGACACGAATTAAAGGTTTGCGACTGAATAATTTTGTTAATTTTGCTTATGATATGGAATTCCTGAAGTCGAATAATTCTCAGCAGTCGAATAAGTGTCTCCATCTGTGTGAGGCTGTCTTTTTTTTCTATTCAAGAAGTATGAGCTGCAATTTGTTTAAACCGAATTTGATAGGTTTTAAACCGAAATTATTCTGTTCTGTTCTCTGGCAATGTTTTGCTGCAATGTAAAAATACAACGAAAGTAGAATACTCTATTTTTTAAGAGATCTTAAATCAATATTTATTAAACTTTGTAGTAAATCCATTTAGGTCGATAAATTTTGAAATTCGATTAAGAATATTTTAATATAAAATAATTCCCTAACTGCATCCATCTTAAGACGATCCATATCCTTTTAAATTTGAGCAAATTCTT
The DNA here is from genome assembly GCA_026289955.1 of Argiope argentata. Lineage (NCBI taxonomy): Eukaryota > Metazoa > Arthropoda > Arachnida > Araneae > Araneidae > Argiope > Argiope argentata. The sequence continues at coordinate 8,148 of JAOUZG010012693.1, forward strand.
AATGTTTCTGCAGTTAAATATAAAGCTCTTATCCATTTTTTAAAAATAACCTTGCATACGTCGGGAAAAAACTGTATTAAATAGCTAATGCTTAAATCTGATTTCTTTTCTTAGTTTTCCTTCGCCTTGGGATTCTTTATTGGTTCGGCCGGCAAATCAATCAAGAATTCTCAGAATTTGAGGAAGCATTATTTGATCGCCATACCTGATCACCATGGTGATTTAATATGCTTTAAACAAATTGACGTTTTTAGTTCTAATTCATAGTATGATTAAGTTAAATTTCATCTGGAAGTGCTTTTCAAGAATAAAATATCGCGATTTATTGTTTGCAAAATGTTGAATGAATGCAGTTAATCCTAATATTTAAATTTAATACTTTTTCTAGGGTTTAGGTTTCTAAATATTTTTGATCCTTAAATATAATTTTCAGAATTTTTTTATCCCATTTCTTCAATGCTCATTTTCAATGAGGCTCTTCTTATTATACTTGACCTTTTATACAGTTATATTTTGTTATTGTAATATTGTGATGTTTTTAGAACTTAAAAATTCATGTAAATAAATTTTCATTCTATATCAGTAACACTTTCTGGAAGTGAATTTGGAAAAAGATTAATTACTTCAGCATACGATTATAAAATGATTTCATGAAGTAATTAAAATATTAATTGCAGATTTGGTTTATATTATATCTGTAATATTGAATTTTTTGTGTGTACAAATTCCTTTTTACTTGATATTATGTTCATTCTATCAATATGTGTATTTGTCACAGATTTGTAAATAAAAACCTTTTCTGTTTTCTAGATGTAGTTACTTTTTTAAGCGTATTACTGTGATTTTAAACAATTCAAATGCCCCAACTTAATTTTTTCTTGATAAATTTAAGTACTAATGACATATGGAAGATTCATAACTTTCATGAAAAAGACAGAGCTTGTTCTTGCATTCTTATTATATATTTAATAATTTTGTAATATCAAATATCATCAGTGTAAATTGTATATTTACTTTACATAAAATTCTTGCCCTTTACTTTGTATTGTTCCTAAGACAATACATCAGAATTTCTATAATGCCACAGTTATGAAATTAATATTTCATTTTTTCTTATTCCATATCCCTAAATACTCATATAGCAATCGAATACAGCTTTAAATGCAGACATATTCCCACTAAAAACTGTAGAATTTTGATATATAGAAAAATATTTAGATATGTACTAAGGCACTAAGAGTAAAAATTTTTATGCCTATTTTAATTACCATTTTTTAATGATTCTATAATTACGACGCAAAGTCTTTTTTATTTAAAAATGTTACATTATGAAAATATAATCATCGAGGTACTCAGAAAAATTGCTCCATTTTTTTTTCAGAACTGCATTCATGTATTTTTGAAATGACCGCCTCATCGAATAATAGAAAATAGAGGGAGTTGGGAATCTTAAGAGTGAGCAGAAAAAATTCAATTTGAATTTTCTCAAAATTTAAATATGAAATAGCATATTTCTTTGCAAAATTTTAGAAATAAATACAAGCCAAGTCTTTTTCTCAGTATATAGAAATTTTTACGTATTTATTAAATCATACTGATTTTTAAGAAAATCTTGATTATCAATTTTAAATTGCCTTAAAAGGTTGAATAATTTAAGCAAAGTAAAATAATTACAAATGTGAATGTTTCTAAATATAATTAAATTTTAAAAAAATTAATCGAATTTAGGAACTAACGACTCTTATTCGTCCATACTGAGAACGAGAAGCGAGGATAGTAAGCAGCATCCACAGGTGTTTTGCGATTGCTGAAATCGGAAGACTATATTTTATCAGGAAACCCATTTTATCAGAAAATCGTAAACCCGAAAGGAAACAGCAAATTCATGAATAGGAATTTTAGAATTATTACGCATTAAAATTCTTTCATTTTTGTTCATTATCACAAAATAATCTTCAAAATTATGATATCTAATCACTTTTTATACAAATTACATTTAAAATCGGTTCTGTATTTCAAAGAGATGTTTCCTCCGTAGATATTACAAAATTAATAACTTCAATCTTTACTTGCCATTAGACGACCTCAAATGGGTGACGTTAAATCCGTCGACAGAGAACACAACGGTGGTCAGTGTGAAGCAATGATTGAAGTTGTGGCACTTCGGAATTAAATATATCTGCGCCATACAGTCTAGCCGCTCACCATTTTTGATTAACCTTTGTATTGGAGAAAAGTTTTCATCTGTAAATATGTAAATAAATATTGAGAATAAATTATCGAATTGAAAATACTACTCTAAACACGGCATTAAAATCCAATAGCGCTAGAATTGGGATATTCAATAATGATTTAATCAGCTCAGCGACATTTACAGAGAATATTCCTGAGTGTTCTCTGGAGCTTCTTGGTTGGTTGAGAGCCGCATACGAAAAAAACTATGCAGAGAGGAAATTTCTATGAACACAATAAAAACAAATTAAAATCAACCTTGATTACATTATACATTATTAATATTTCACACAAAAAGAAGCATCAATAATTAAAGCGTTAAAATATAGATTTTATAAAACAAAGATATTCGATTTTTAAATGAGTTGAGTATTTAAGCTTCATTTATACCCTATTCATTATTCCATCAATGTCGCACGCAGTCAGAGTCAATGAGCAGACACAAGTCCGTGTCTCTTACGGGTTCTCTACTAAAGTGCCTCTCAGCACCAAAGCACAATACATATTAAAAACGGAGGAAACTGCGCATTCCCCTTCGAAAAGTGCAATATTGTTTTCAGTAGATTTCTTTCATTTTTGAAAATGTTTTCACATATAATTTTTAACTTAGTAGGACTTGATCAAATGTCTCTATATCTATACCAAAGACAATAAATAAGCTATTCGACAGGCTATAAAAAAGAAATAAAGAAAAATGCAAATGAAATCTAAAAAAGCAAAATCGGGCCTGAGAAATATGAAACAAATTCCTAAACCCTACTCCCTCTAGGTCCTACATTTAGAGGTAATGTACAACCCCAGTCAAAATATAAAGATACATCCTATATACTAGAGTGCTTCCGTACATCAAATCCCCCGGTATACTAAATCCGAATAAGACGGTGTATGCTCTAAATATTTCGATTTTATTTATTTCATATTTTAATACTTTGAACCATTTATTTAAACTTGGCAAAATTCAGTCAAAAGTTTTGGACATTTATTAACATATTTTTTCCGATATACGCTTAAATCTTATTCAGGGATATTCACTATTATAGAATATACGCACAAGATTAGACGTATGGCTTTGAGATGCGGCGTTGGAGAACTCGTATTTAGTCTAGGGGTTAGATAATCCCGATAGTTTAAGCTCATTCCGATAGCCAAGCCCGATAGTTTAAGCTACTGGAGTTCGATTTTTGAATGCAATTTTTCCTTTAATTTTAAGTAAAAAAATTAAGATAAAAGACTTATTTTTTTTCCATGTAGTGATATTTTTTACAAGCCCTTTAATGATTCCATTTTTTTTATTTAGAAATTATGAAGAAATAGAGTAAACCAATCGAAAAAACACTATTACTGTCAGACATATTGGACATTCGTAGATTTATTATTTTTTCACATTCACTTTATTTTTATGCAGAGATACACACTATTACAGAATAGGCACACAAGTCTAGACGTGTGGCGTTATACTGCACTGTTGGATGCCTCGTGATTGGTATTCCGGCCAGTGTGTGCCACTGCGACATATATTACTCATACTCTTTCTCTGCGTTTACGCATCGATTCTCAAACATTAATTTTCTATTTTATTATAGTTTATTATTAATAAAATTTTTAGACCAAAGTCTTTTCTCCTTTTGAGTAGTGATATTTTTACAAGACTTTTAATGTTTTAAACCCTTAATTTACAAATCCTAGAGCAAATTAATTGCGTAAAGCTGTAGTTTCTGTCAGACATTTAGGGCAAGGGTAGATTTATCTGTATTAATATACTCTTTTCTTTCATGCATAGGTTCTCACGACTAGAATATACAAAAAATACCTGACATATGTCTTTAAATTTAATCTTTTGATAACTTGCATGTGGCCTCATAAAGAGAGTGTCAAACATTCAACAATTTTTGTCGACATAGGGCTTTAACAAGGTATGATGATGTCGTGTCCGCTTTTTACGACGGTAAGAGGAGTGCAGTAGCTCCTGAGGGTATGGTCTCCTGAGCACCCGAGAGCAGAAGTCTGACTTCCTGTTTATATGAGGAAGAAACACCCATCCACCCGCTTGAACGGTAGTGGGACACATCCGTACAGATATTCCCGTATGGGCCATAAACGCCCAATAAATCATGCGTACCCCTTTGAAAAAAAAGGGGGTAGGGAGTAATTAGTTTAGGTTTGCTGAAACCTAGTTTGTTATTTGTTATCTGTTGGCAAGAGTACTTGGCGAGGAAATGTTTTGGTATTTTAACTAAACTTTGGTGCTTAAACAAAAGGAAAAAGCTTATGTCTGTTTGTTTCGTTATTTATGTGCAGACTCTTTACATATCAGACCTTCTGATTTAAGCCAATCAAATTTGGTAAATATATACTTTGGTGGGTAGGAAAGTCATTTTCGGAGCGATTTTCAAAACATTTATCTCTTTAATGATACCAAATTTTTAATCGTATAATTTTTCTTTCTATATTCTGTAAATTCTTTGAAATATTTTAAACTTATTTTGCAACAATATATTTCAATGTTGAAAAAAACTTTAAAACCAATCGCACGAATATTTCACTATGTATTTTGTCTTGTTGATACGAATATTCCATCTTTTTAGGAAAAATATTAGATATATTTTTCCTTGATGAGTAGATTTAAATGTTATCTATGCTTATAATAATTTTTTTTGACATTTTTTGTATTTATGGATGATATTTAACTTCATAATGAAGCAATTCTAGATACTTTTTTAATGCTTCCATTTGAAAATATTGCTGATTTTAACTGTGATATAACTGAAAAAAATATTATGAGCACAAAATATAGATAGAAAAATAAAAATTCGGCAAGGGCAAAGCACAATGGAGATGAAAACAGTGTGTCTTTTTCTTAAGTATGTATTAAGTAAATAAAAAGTTGCTGATACTTCACCTTGTCTTTTGTCTTGCTGTCACTAATATATGTTTCATGAACTATCGACATTAAACAAAATATTATTCTGTATTAAGAGAAATACATTAAATACATTAAATACTAAATAATCTTGACATATAATTGCTACTACAGATGCTACAAACTGAGTTTATTTTGCTTTACTTCGTTTTGTATCCCATACCTTCAAATTGAATTTTTGTTATTGTTATTGTCGTTTACATTAGAAAATAATGGGAAGAATTTCTTTATGTAAATTATAATTAATAGTAGTGATATATGAATTTCATAACAAATTAATGCCAAACACTGGAAGAAAAATTCAAATACAATGAACATTTCTTCTGAGAGACCGGTTTGACAGTAATTTTAAAATATAAATGTGATCTAAGAAATAATTTAAATTATTTTTTGTGAATTATAGAATTAACGTTCTGTTAATTATTTCTTCAAATTTAATAAAAAAAACACCAAAATTTTAGCCTGTTTTAAAAAAATTACAGATGTTACAAAAGCATAAAGATGCATTTTTTAAACAATATGTTTATAGAAATTTATTCATTTCATTTTAATAACACGATTACATGTTTATTTAACGGAAATATACTGAAGATATAATCAATGTTTCATAAATTATGATTGAAAGTAAATTACAGAAAGGAACTACTATAAAGAAACTATTGATCTCATTGTGGGATAACTTGACTTTTTCTATTGTAAAATATCTGCAACATGCATAACTTTAACATTAAAAATATGCGGAAGAACATCCGGTTCAATGGGAACATTAAAGTCATCTATACTACTATAAAAAATGTGAAAGTTTGGATGGATGGATGATGCAAGCCAATCACGCCCGAACGGCTGCAGGAAATTGGATGAAATTTTGCAGGGATAGATTATAGTCTACAGAAGAACATAGGCTAATTTTTATTCCTGTAATTGAATGGTTTATTTTTTATTAATTAAAAAACCAACTTTTCCACAAACACTTTAAAAAAAAGAAT
>JAOUZG010012712.1:0-41546 GCA_026289955.1 Argiope argentata
TGAATTGAATTTGAATTGAATTGAAAAACTTGAATTATGAAAACAAGAGAAACGCTGATCTAGTCATTCTGTCTTACAACCCGTGAAAGTTCACTCCACACACAAATGATTGATTGATTTTAAAAATCAATATAATCCTCTTTCCGAATTAAATCTAGAAAAACTGGGGTACAGAATAGAGTCAATTCGATAAGAGCACAACCGTGGCATCTGTCTCACTCTTTTCTTTCTCAAAGTTTGCCTTCGATCTTAGATTTTTTTTCTGTCTGCTTTGTTTCACTGACTATTATAGGTGTCGGCTTGGATTCTTATTGTCTCAACAGAGAACATCGGATTTATTGAATAATTATATTTCTTTTGCCACAAGTTAATCACCGGAAATGATCTCTCTAAGACTTTTTCTAGCTTACTTTCTAATATAGATGGTATTCCAGAGAACGTTTTACAAACCATTGGAATGCAGAAGTTACGAAATATGAACTTTTGGGCTTTAATTTTGCATTTTTACTGCATCCTTCTTGTTGGTAGGGTGTTGTATTCGCATCCCTTGGGTTGCAAGTTCACACCCACCAGCCGAAGACTCTCTGTGTATGTGATGGTTGGCGGAGGTTAAATCTGTAGTAGTCATAAAGTCCTTCATGTAGATAATAATACCACTGGAAGTACTAGGTGATCGTTCTCTGTTCCAGATCTAAATTACGATCTGTGGGTGAATGAATGAAATCCACCCCGTAAAAAGAGTTTTTAATGTGTGGGAGCTAGACTTCTGCTCTCGGCTGCTCAGGGGTACATACCCTCAAAAGCTATTACACCCCGCCTTCCTTTGTAAAGCGGAGCAAGAGAACAAAACCAACTGTACCTATTGCGTGATCCTTAGAGAGTCAAGCGATTAATCACTGGCGTGGGGTTAACAATATCCAATTAACGAATTTGTGTTTTATTGACGTTTTTCTAAATAGGGAGCGGGGATTTCACACGAAGCTACACTCGTAGTCACAGAATCTCATACCAAATTCGACATCTTAAAATTATTTTGTTTTTGACTTATCTCGTTTACATGTGTTTGAAACTACAGACCAACAGACGGTCATCAGCTTTTGGACTTGGTTCAAAATTTGATAAATGTCTATACTATCGATTTTAAATCTGAACGAAGTTTATTGATATAGCTGTTTTCTTTTTGTAATTATGCTGTTAACGCATCCGAAGAGCCGGTTAGGCATACTTTCTCTAATTAAAATTTGACAGAAATCTACAAATTTGATGTAATGATCGTGTACCCAAATTTGATCCTTCTAACTCAAAGCGGTTTTGAGTTTTCTTTGTCACAGACATCTTTCAGAAATGTGTTTTTAAAACACAGTTTCGAAATGTGTTCTAAAATTTGAAGATTTATCAAAATCTTGAATTCGAATTTTTTGACGATTATGCCTATTTTCTCTGTACTTTGTATACGAGAAAGTAAAAAGACACGAAATTAATATTTTTATTGTCATTCAGAAGGAATTTTTTTTATGGAAGATTAATTAATACATGTAAAAATTATGAATGTTGCAAGCAAATTGTAATTAATTTGATGTTGGGCGAGCGTTATGGGACTGATTGAATGAAGATGGAAATGTGTTAACCCTTAATAACCTAGAGTTTCAATTTTGATACCAATCTTTTAAATCGAATGTTCACATTACTATTAGTTTTTTTTATAGGTTGGCTGTACGTATTTTACTGTTGTATAATATTCTTTTCAACGAAATTTTTAAAAAATCAAATGTCATTATTGTTTTATTTTCAAGCAAACTCAGTAATATTAAAAATAAATCACTTTCGTAAATCAGGCTACTAAGGGTTAAGGAGAGTGGCTCTGATAATTTTATCTTGAATCATTACTTCAATATTTAATTAGTCAATAAGGCAAAACTACAAGTGATTTGTGTCATTATTTCAGAAATACGAAAAATTTTGTTTGTCGCTTTTGAATTAAAAATTTATAATGGCATTGAAATAAAAAGCATTTAAAAAAATTCAGTTTTTTGATAAATGCTTTTTTGCAGCATTGTAGATTTCTGAGTTGATGCAGCTCTATTGCCACTGCTGCGTATGAAAGGTTTCACAGTAATTATATATGCCCTCTCTGCACTGAAATTTATATTATTTCACACTAGTTGCCCTTGTCGAATAGCTAGTTAGCGGTCATCCATTGTTTTTAAAATTTATATTAAATATGTTATGCAATTATGTTTTAATAATTTCAAAATTCTTTAAAATTTTATAGACATATCAAACACTAATTTAGAGTTCTTAAACCGTTTTATTCATTTTTCAAAATCTGTTATAGTAACATGTTTAAAAATTTAATGATGTAAAGTTCTCATCTACTTCAATAAGATTTTGGTGATTTTTTTTGTAAAATAATAAAATATTTTATTAGATATAGAAATTGTTATACTATTTTAATATAAAAAATCGTAAATATATATACATATTTATTTGAGTGGGTTTTTGGGGGGAGGGGGGGAGTTAATCCAATATATATTAGGACGTATAATAAACATCTCATAAAAAAATCACAAATCAAGGAATAGTAATTTTTAAGAAGAGGTATATCCAACATCGAAACCTAACTTTTTGAGAAGAATGCATTTTAATGCAAAACACATTATTCATTATAACGTTCCTACCATATACTGGATTTTATCCAAATTATATTTATTGCTTCTATCTTCTTCTTCTGTACAGCCGATCACCCCCGTCACAACTGAACGTAGCAGTATCGACAGGATTTGTTGTGGACGACTGTAGGCTGTAGCAATGTCCATCCTTACATTGACCGAATCTGTCAAACTAATATTCTCATTAAGATAATTGACCCCAAGGTCATAAACTGACCACTTCCTCCTCTACAAACTTTCAAACAGTTGGAAAAAAAACTGACAATTTTAGACATCATGTCCTTCAGAGTCCTAAGATTACTTTGAACCCTCAGTACTGAGCTCAAATCATTATTTTCATCTTGCAGATGTTTTCTAAAATAGGAGATTTCTGACAATTCCTTTAAATAGTAGTAAACAGTAACGATTTCTCAAAAAATGCATTTTTTCCCCTGCATTCTTCTAAATCTTTGGAAATATGCTGGAAATCTCCTATGTCCTGATATAATTTGGATTACCAGTGGATGGTATCTTCTTATTTTTATTTCTGGATTAGGAATAAAATTGTAAGTTACTCTTACTTTTTTGGACATATACCATCTGACAAACCATTGTAGCTTTATTTCTTCTCTCAATTCCCATTTTAAGACACCATTATATTTATTTCTATCATCTTCTCTCTTCCTTTTAAGTCTTTTTCCCCTATCTTACTTCTTTTGTTTTCTGCAAATTTGTAAATCTTAAACTGATAAATCTCCCGTTACAGAGGCATTTCTTTACTTGTGTGACTTAATCGTCAGATTCAATATTTACTTTTCCGAAATTTGCGACCTTTCTTATATTTAAAGTATATACGGTGTCATACATTCCTAAAGAAAGGGTTAGCTTTTGTTAGGAACACGAAATCATGTGACGCTTAAGCTCTCGTTTGAATTTTATTTATTACCATGCATATATTTATCCAGCAACTTCTAATCTGATAAACCCTTGAAGATGGATCTCATAGCTTTCATATCCTTAATTGGCAAAGAGGTTTTGTAAAGAAAAGACTTCCCAAAAAGTTAAGTTCTCTCAATCTTGCATCATGTGTCAGCATCAGATGGACAAAAACCATACTGAGGGGGCAAATTGAGGCATTATTGGCAAATTGAGCAAAAATCGAAGTAAAAATGATATATTTGTAGCGTTATCCATATAAGCCAGATAATATCCTTCGTGCGGAAGGGTCCCTTTTGCTTGATTGGTATGTTACTCGGCTACAGGCCTTAACGTCGCAGGTTCGTACCGCGACCTTCTATCGCTACATATTTTTGGAACCCTCGCCCCCCCCAAATAAACTAAAAACGTGAAATTACACATCAGGAAGACATTAGGGTTTTAATATCTCTTTAAAATAACTATCTAACTTTTCAGCAACATTACTTATTTGAGAGTAGAATCCATTGAGAATGGATTCAGCCTTTAAGGGTTTTTCTACATGCAAAATGGGCTGTATTGCCTCATTACGTCTATTCTTTAATCAATGATTCCTTAAAGAACATAATTTTATTCATATTTAATTAATTTTTAAAATCCCTCACTTTTTTTTGCTTCGAGATGCACATTTTTACTTTTCAAATAAATTTAACAATTGCAGGTAAATTGTGCTAAAATTAGTAATTTTAGTAAAGAACTCGCTTTGATTGTAGAGCCTTCATATAAAATCATACGCATATAGTTTTCTTTTTATTAGAGAAAATAACAATTTTGCTGCAAAATTTGCTTTATTATATACAGATTTGGTCCCGTTAAGCAAGAAATACTCGAAGTCTCTCCATAACTAGCAATTTCGATTATTCCTGCTTATTTCAAGTTAAAAGAAATGAACTTCAAATTATAACTTTATTTTTACTACAGATGTATTTTTTTGAATATTTGAAATGTGCCTTTTTGTATAAAACTATGAATATAATAATTCACAATAGATGCAATTTTTAACGTACATAATATCCAAAACAACTCAACTTCATTCTGCTTGGATTTGGTCGAGTTTTCAACGCGTGGTCCGATTTTGATTTCGGAGTGGAAAGACAGAAATTTATAGAAGTAAAAAATAATAAATTTTGATTAAAAAAGGTATGTAGAATGTCATTTAATAGCTTTTAAATTTCTCTCATAAGGGATTTTTTTTCTTCTTTTTAATATGTTTAGTCTTCTAGTTCAAGTTTTATGTTAGCCCTAACTATTCCTATGCCTGCTCCTAGACTGTTTCTCTTTTAAAAGTATTTTTAATTCTTAAGTAGGTAAGCGTATTTAGGAAACATTGTTATCCTTTGAAATAATTCCTAACTAATGGACATTTTTAGTCTCTTCTTTTTTTTCTCTTTTTTTTGTATTTTATTGAAATTTGTCATTAGTGTATAGATAAATTCCAAAATTTTCATAATTGGCTTACATATTCATTTGTGTGAAGCAGTGTCTGCTTTCTTACTGTAAGCAGCTCACATATACATTTCCAGAATTTAACGCAAATTCGAAAGAAATTGTTTACTGGCCATTCATTCCTTCAATACCGGTTTTACTATTGCAGTTAGTTTTTACTCTTTCCCTGTTACATTTCAGAAGTTAGATCTTAAGTGAAAGTTGATAAAATATTTAGAGTAATCCTTAAAAAAATATGAATATTCATTTGACGATTTCTTTTCGATGATTTTTCTTGGTTAAAGAATTTAATTACCATTATGGTTATTTAAATTCGATAAAACAGGATATTACATATTAGGTAAGAAAATACATAAATAATTACGAGTTGATTGCATATTTATCACCTGATGTATTAATTCAGCTTTTCCTACTAATAAACGTAACAAAAAATAAATTTTCTAGATTTCAAGCAGATCGCAAGTTAAGTTTCATTACATTTGTTAGCAGTTTAAATATGCATTACAATTACTATTGCCGCATTTTTAATTAATGGATAAACAAATATCCAGTAGAATTTTAAAAACAAACAACTTCAAAAGCATTGAACATTATTTTAAAACATGCTGTTAAATAAGTATTAGGAGTCCAAGTGTAGAGTTAGTATTTTTATTTATTTTCCAATTATAAGTATACGTTTTCCAATTTTTTTGCTGTTTGGATTTGATGAACAGGATAATTGCAGTTCTGAATGATATTGCAGATTACCTGAGAATATTAAAGTTCATATTTGTGGGTATTTCAGTAATTAGTTTAATAATTTTAGATTTTTTTGTCATAATAACAGGTTTGGAAAATAAAATTAGGAACATTATTTTATTTGTGTAAATATCTGATAAAAAAATTAATAGAGAGTTTTCCTGGTTAAGAAGTTAGTGGTTAATCTTTAAATTAAAAAGGTAATTGCATTTGCTAGAAAGAAGCAAAGTAAAAGTTTTAGTAAATTTAAGATTGTAATTTGTTTCTATAGAGAGATCTGATATTTCATTAAATCTTTTTATTTATGTCTTTATCAGAGCCATAGAAGTAACGTCTGTTTTAAGTTTTGAACCTATTGTATAACTTGAAAATATTTCCATTGATCAGTTGCTCTGTAAAGAAGCCCATAATACTTGCTGTTAATTTCAGTACAATAATTACTGCAATTTTTCAATTCTCTTGAATTATAAGGATTGATATAAATATTGTGAAAACCACTTTCAAAACAAATTTTAACGAAAAACATTTTTAAAAGTAAATTATTATAAATAATTTTTTTTAATAAACTGAAAGATTAATGTAAAATTTTATTATTTTGCTTGAAATTTGCTTTATTTTATTTAAAATTGATGAATTATTCCTATTTTTTTAGACTGCCATGGCCAAGTCAAAGAATCATACTAATCATAACCAAAGTAAGTATCAATAAATAATTTTTGTCACTAATTTTACTGAATTAAACTTAAATTTTTAATATCATGTAATTAGTAATGAATTCACAATATTTTTATCTATGGTTATCTAAGATTTTTTTATATAATGGCTTATAACATTGACTAACAGTATTTATATAATCTTATATTTATTTTAGAATTATGATATTGGAATAAAGGAAGTTGAACTTAAATATGTAAGCTATGGCTAATTTAAAATCAAAAATTCTTATGCAACTTTTACGAAATTTGTAATTTTTGTCTGTAATTTATATTTATTCAAATTTAAATTGAATTAAGATTATGAATAATGTTTTTTTTTTGCAAGACATTTCTGTTATTATTTATTCAGGTAATTTGTTTTAATGTGAAATAATTCTAAGAGTTTTCTAAATCTTTTAAATAGATCGTAAGGACCATAGAAATGGAATCAAGAAACCATCTAGGTTTCGTAAGGAATCCATGAGAGGTGTAAGTGCTCATCTTTAACTTTTGTTTTTCGTTAAATGTTCAGTTTTTAGTTGATTTAAAAATATTTAAAGATAAATATTTGTAGTAATTGAAAAATATCTTCCATTTAGTATTTCATGCTTATTAATGAATTCTCTCTCTATATATATTATAGATTCTATTAATTGATTCTTATCTTTTTAATTTTTTTTATTACCGTTTATTTTTGTTTCTCAGTTTGATTGAAATTTATATTCTTGATTAGATATTTATTAAAGGAATTAAAAATATTGTCGTAGATTCAGTTGTAGACCTTGTGCATGAGCATTATAGCAAATATTAGTCTTTAAAAAGGAGAAAATTGCATCAAAACAAATATTGTAACTTATAAATTTAAAGACATTTCAGTGTCACAATACTTATAATCTCAATTTTGATCATATTTTGAATGGTTTGATGGATGAATTAAGGTTTATATAAAAATAAATAGAAGGAAAAAAATGATATTCCCAATTTTTAAATTGATCATTGAAAATATTTTTAATACTATATTTTGTGTAATTTATTTGGAAATAGATATCTTAAAGGGAAAATATTACTTCTTTAAATACTTTCATACACTTAGATTTTTGTTATTCTTTTGTTTTAGATACTTATTGAAATCCTAGATAGTTTCAGACTTATCTTAAAATGTTATTTTTGGAAAGTTTCTGTTTTGAATTTTATTTTTCTGTTTGTAATTGGGAATAAAAATGTATTTAAAATTGTCTTCCTTTCAGGTTGATCCTAAATTCCTTAAGAATCTGAAGTTCTCCAGAAAGCACAACAAGAAGCTAAGGAAGCAAGTGAAGGAAGCTGTCAAGCCTGCAGCAACTAAATGATTCTATTGTAAATAAGCTAAAAAAAGTCTTTTTAAAATAAATGACTAAAAAAAAAGTTGAAATGTTTTTTTCTTTCCAATTTATAGATTTTTAATGTATTTGTGTCTTGAAGTAGCCCTACATATTATCAAATTAGCCACAGGGACACTACAAGGCTGGTACAAGTATAATTTTTTTATATACAGTGAAAAAATAAACTTAATGAAATATTTGTATTGTATCAAATATTAATTTTTTTTAAAAGTAAAATTATTTAAAATTTGGGATAATGTTACTTATTAATCATTTAACATCTTTATTATGAATTGTAAATACTGTAGCATTATTTTTTTTTTACTCACATAGTCTATCAAAGCTGTGTCAATATATGTCTAAGGTCTTAACAGTATTATCAGATTAATAATTATGGGTGAAATTAATAACTTCATTTAAAAATTGATAGTGATACAAATGATAAACTTTTTCTTTTAAAAGTATGGTATATTCCAAGGATTTTTATATGTAGAAGATAATTCAAAGGAAAAAAAAATGGAACACTAATTCATCAACTTATTTTGTAAAATTGACAAAACATAAAAATTGTACAAAACATTTGTGAAAAGAAAATTTTAATTTTATTTTTAAATTGTAATTCTATTTAATAAAGTACCCATGATAATTATTTAGCATAAAATGATGGTTAGGACTCTTTAATCCAATCTTAAATCTAAGAAGAAAAGTAAAGCCATTAAGAGAAATTATGGGTATGAAGAAAAGAAGAAAGAAATCAAAAGTTAGTGACTATTTGAAAATAAAACCAAATATAAAAATTGTTGCACTGCATAAGGCATTCTAATTCTTAGGAAATTTCATAGTAAATTGCACTGAGAGCAAATGAAGTTTGAATACAGCATGAACAGAAGTAAAAAAAATATATCAATTCCATTTGAGCTTTATATTGGCAATATTTTGAATCTACTAATAGTTATCATTCCATCAATAGGTTAGTAAATATTTCTCCTCTTAACAGGTCAGTTTATATTTCATACATATAACCATATTTTGGAAGTTGTCATTCTGAAATGTTTTGATTTATTTTTAATGTAGTTGTAATTTGCATTTCTTGACAGTTATATTTTAAACATTAAGCAAATTTTGGCAAAGTGTATATGCTAAAAGAATTTATTTCTGGACTTTGGATAAGTTTAATTTTCAAAGCTTGTATTATATATACAGATTTGAGTCTTAAGTATGCCCAAACATATTTCTCAAATTCTGTGTCTAGTAAGAATTAGAATTGTAATTTATTAAATTTAAGTATCCTTAAACTGTTTGACAAAAAAAAAAAAAGTAATAGATAAACAATTGCATCTAAATTCAGATGCAAATTAAAGACAAAATTATTATGATTGAGTTTTTCAAATTTGTTTGAATATTAAGCAGTTGTATACGAGACATTTTCAAGTAACTGAAGAAAGAGAAATTTTCTTGTAGATTAGTTTTGTATATAATTGATCAGTTTTTTTTACTTGTCTCTGAAAAAAATGGATTGCAAGCGAAATATTTAAGAATTTGAATACTCAAATATCATTAGTTGACCAATAATTGTCTTTTTCTGTAGTATCTGATATTATTTTAATTTAATCATAATTGATTATCTCTGGTTTCTTTTGATTTTCATTCATTCTATTATGATTGGAGAACAAAGTTGGCTGCAAGGCAAAAGTATTGTATCTTAGTAAAGTTTTTCAGACTTCCATAGAGCTAAGTAATTTTTTTTATGGTATGAATCATAATTGTAATAGTTAACTCAAATAATAATAAAAAATATTATATTCTTTTAAATTATATGGTAAATCTAAAATTTTGTTCAATCTTTTTTTCTCCTTTTCTTTAAAGATTATTTTTATGATTATTGATGGATATTCCACCAAAACTTTATTCCATTTTCTAAAATGTATTGCTAAAATGGCTATTTTCTTTTAAAGGTTTATTGTGTTCAGCAGTGAATATTTTATAAAATTTCTATTTTATATTACAACTCTTGCATTATGGCAGGTCTGTTATTGGATATTTTAAATCAAATTTCCTTGAAATTTGGATAACAAAGATCTAAAGAAGCCTTTTTCTTTTTATTCATCTAAGAATTTTATTGTTAATTATACTAGTTACCTTATTTATGTTTGACTTGTATATACCTACAGGCAATAAACTATCAATGTATGTATCCAAAACAAGTTTTTAAATTGCTGGAATCTTCCTAATCATTGTTCCTGAATTAGTATTAATTGGTCTCCCGAGTTTGGAAACTCGGGAAAAAAATTCAAAACCATTATATTTATTTTCTATTTGTACTGCTAAAAGTAGTAAAACCAGGACTTAGATGCAAAATATTACTGCAATGAACAAATATTTATAGTTTTATTTTGTTTTTTGGAGGAGAATACCATATCATTATTCTCTACCACAAAAAATTGCTAACCTTCTAATATTTCATATAAATTAGATGCATCTTTATTTACATTGTAGTTTTCTGTCATGTACATTTGTGATAAATAACTAAAAAAAAGTCTTACTTTTTTTTAATAATAATATTCAAACTGGTTTAAAAAAGTTGGACTTCTGAATTAAATTACCAATGAAAAAAACTTTATCTATTACATAGCATTATATTTGTGTCTCAATTTCATACTTTCTCCTTCCCATTTTTTAGCTATATTTCTCAAAACTACATTAATTCAATAGAAATAATATTATTCCTAAGTAAATAAAGACAATACGGAACATCCTTCCCACTTACATATAGTAAAATTAAGAAATATAGTAAAATTAAAGACCAGTTTATAATAATTTGAGAAAAAAGAAATTCATTGAAACCTTGCTTACAGCTATTAAGTTGGATAGGAATGTTTTAAACAAAATGCAATTCCTTCGTATGTTGGTTTAAAGTAGCTTATGTTTTTGTTTCAGAATTTTGAGTTGAGTTAAAATAGCCTAACATAAATTAGATTTTTAGATAGAATTGCACTATTTTGAGAAAGGATGCTTAGTATATTTCTAAATTTTAAACTTAGAAAAACCACTAAAATTTTTTTTGTTTATTTTTTTGTTTGTGTTAAAAAATTATATGCTGCTCTAACTTTTTTTTTGTGGGGGTTGGGAGATCATATATACTTTTTTTAAAAATATGAAATTTTATTTATTATGCATTTTTATGTTTCTTTCAGTAATGAAAGTATTAAATGTATTCATTGCATGAAGGAGTTTTAGAAAATATTTTTTTGGTATTTTTATCTTTACTAAAAACTTAAGATGCTGTGATCAAATTCTAGTTAACAGATCATTGCACCATTTAACCAGGAATAACACCACAGATAGTTACGTTTTACGAACAAACCCATTAGTACAATGATTACTCCCCTCTCCTCCAGTTTCCTCGATGTTGATGTTTGGAGAGGATGCTTCTCATCATAATCGGACTGTGGTTCAATTTATGTTTGTCCCAAAATAGCCATAGTGTTGCTTTAAAACATATATTAATATAGCAAAACTACCTTCCCTTCAGTTTTTTTTTTAAATTCTTGACAAAGTGTATACATAGATATCAGTTTATTTCTGCTAACATTTTTTTAGTGAAAATTGTATTTGTGTAATTTGGGGGGGGAGGGAACCTTGTTGGTTGAAAGGATGGTATTAACTGAATGAATATGCCAAAATTTTTTTAATTAGATGGTTTCATCTTGTGACAATATATTCATAAAGATATGCGACCATCATTTGTGCTGTATTGCTTAAGTCCATTGTAATATGTAAATTTCCAGTTAACATAACAATAGTATTTTTCTTTAAAATTAAAAATTGGTAATAGGCATAGCTACTTAAAAAATCTTCTGGGTATAATTGGTTGGTAGAACCTTTTGTTTTATTGCATTGGAAGGCAGCATATTGAATTTTTGTTATAACCTTTCGAAAAGGCTTTGCACTATGTAATCACTTTCTGCCGTCTTGATTTTTTAATATCAGCATATTGCTTTATTCTTCTTTAAAATTTTAATAAAGATTGAATGTATTATGTCAGAAGTTCATAAATAAAATTCTATCCTATAATTTATTATTCTAAGCTCTGAATTGAGAAAAAGGAATATTGGAGGAAATAATATTTGAGCTAAAAATGCTTCTATTTCATAAATTTTAGTTTGACACAGAAAATTATACCATAAGCTAGTCTTGTAAGTGTAAATTTGACATTTCCTAATAGCTTTGAAAATTAATGCTAAAGAAAAATACATTAAAATATTTTTATTCCAATCTTCTCTACTTAAATGGAAAATAATTACATTAAGCTCATGCTGAAATCTATATCAAAGCACACAACATATAAATTTAATATATATAATAATTAAAATTCATAATATACAGTTATAAAATTCTATCTTTTTACACTTATAGCTTTAGCTTAGTCTCCGCAAAGAAACAGGAACAAAATGCTGAAAATAAAAATAAGACAATTACAAAATTTTCCACTTTAATTTTAGAATTCAGCATATAAATATACAGTTTGCCATACCATAAGTTTTCATTTCCGAGTCATCCGTATCAGCAAAATAACATGAAAATTGGATAGTGGCCTAATAAAAAATTTGCTAGCTGTTTCCCCCCTTCTAAATAATGTGATACAGCCCTTCTATAATCTGCAAATGTTTAACTCTTAATAATCCTGAGTTCTTGCAGCTGGAATGGGATATAAAATTGCAAGTCTAATCTCGGTCTTACCTGTTTTCAAGTCTAAGAAGGCAAGATGACATTATAGCTTTGTAGGAATATGTTTTACTAGTGAAAGTATTTTATCAAAATGGTGAATATTACTGAATCTCTGCAAAAATTTGATGTAGTTATGATAAGGTCTAGCCACTACTCAAGGACTAAAACAAATGATTAAGAAATTCGAATGAATGAAATCATAGGCTGTTCAGCCAGGAAAAGAATGATGTTAAGTTACAGCACAGGAAGTAGATGCTGTTGAGATGTAAGTGGAAGAAGACAAGATATTTTTTTCTTTGGAAGCGGCACCATTAGATTCAGCATATTGTAGAAAATGTTGACCAAATTATTTCCACGGTTCATAAGATTCTTTGAAAGGAGTTATGCTACTAATCCCTCCAAAAAACGGTTGGCTGTTATGTGTTTTTAAGCAAAAAAACTTTTTATTGTGCAATAAGAGCTTCAAAATGAATAGTTTTGGGACATTTTGAATATGAACATGCCCCACTTCTATTTGGATGGTGAGGTTAACATGCATAATTGCTACATAAATATATTTAGAAATGCTGTTACACTTTTGTAAGTAACATTTTGGTGTAACTTTACTGCCTCCTTCATTCTAGTCCCACTTAACACAAGTCCTGTCAGATTTTATTATCAATGTTTAATGATACTCATCATTATTGGAGCTAAATATGATTGCAGCTTTTAAAGCTAAGCAATGTGTTTTAACAACAATAATTATGCAGGATGGTGTTCCTCCCTCCTACATGTGAAACAAATATTCTGCTTCCATTTTTACGACAATGCAATGATCAGCTATCATTTTCCTACAAATTGGCTTCCCAGATTGCCAGACTTGAATCCTTGAGACTTTTGGCTGTGGGAATACCATAAAGTCTCGATCCCATTACATCTGTTCTCAAATTAAAAGATATCATAGTACACCATATGGTGGACATCATATTGAGCATACTTTATTAACAGGAAATAATCACATTTTCGGAATTCTTGTTATGTTCTTTATAAAGCTATAATATGACTTTTTTTTCCTGCTAGATAAACTTCACAATATTTCATTGTGTTATTATCCAATTTTCATGAAAATCTGCTGCATATTTGACATATATTAAAATATGTTTATTGCAAGCATATTATATGTATGTGCAAATTAGGCATATAAATTTCGTTAAAAGAGAAATATACCTGACATATTTACATTTAGGGCACAAGTAATAAACACTGAATGATGCATTTATTAGAAAATAACAGAGCATTAAGCTAATAAGTAACAAAAAAATTAAGCCCTTAAATAATGATTTAAATAAAATTTTATGCGTATCGCTAAATTTGAGTAAAATTAGGATTTTTATAAATTCAGGATTAAGAAACCAATACCTTATAAAACATATTTTTAATAACCATTTTTATTTGAATGGTTAATGAAAACTTTTTGTTCATGGATTTATTGAAATTTTACAATAAAAAGGGCTTCCCTTCCAGTCTATATATCTTTAAAAATTCAGCCATTGCATCAAAGTATTATAAAAAAAGTAATTAAAAAAATCAATATACAAAGTTCCTTTCAGACTTGATAACCACTTTATATATATTTAATTTAAACCACATAAGCTAATTTAAGAATAAGTAGTGACAAATGGACAGAGTGTTGCTATAGCACCTACTACAAAGAAATATTTTGTTAAAACTTAGTTTCAATATTGATGCAGAACATGATGGTAATAAATCCAATTGTTTAGCAAAACTGGAAATAGTAGTAGCAATAATAATAATAATAATAATTTTGAAAAAATTCAGAGAGTTAAAGAGAACTATCTTTCTCCAAATCAATGAAGAAACTTTCTCAATATCTTATAGATCATAATACACAATGTTTCAAAATGTAATGTAGAAGCTACAGTGAAAGATAAAAATTTTAAATTCAAAAAAGCATTTACAGTTTAGAATATATGTCAAAGTCAATAAAATGGATGGATATTTTTTCTTCTTATTTCTGTAATGTAACTTGCAAAATTCTCATAACTTTTCTTTATAAAGAATTTTTTTAATCAGCAAGATAAGAGTTAAAAAAATAGAAATTCTACTATCCCATAAATTTATTTTAAATTTAAAAATCTATTAAATGCATGCAATTAATTAAATACCAATTCAAGGAATTTTAAACGTACATTAGAACTTTTCAACTGATAGTTGTATGAAAAATTTCAATTAATATTAAGTGTTGCTTTTAATCCTTGCTTCACTGAATTATTTCAATAAAAATTTACTTAAAAGCAGAAATTTTAATTACCAATGGAGGCAGACAAGAAAAAAAAAATGTTTCCTTACCGTTTCATCTCCATTATTTAAAATCCGAGCAACCGGATTCTGTAAGTAGTTTCTAATTTCACAGGGAAATGTAGCTTCATGCATGAAGATACTACATTCTTGATGTGCTAACTGGTCTAGAATTTTCTGCTGTGTCAATATACTCTGAAGATAAACTGTAAAAATACAATACAAGCTAATATGTAATGCAAATGCAAAATTGGAAATCATTATATTTTACAAAAAAAAGTTGGTTAGGCAAGAAATAAAGCCTTCAGCTTAAATTCGTACAATAATTTTGATAAATAATGATAATTACCACAGCCGACAAGAACTTATTTAATATATGATTATTTTATAAAATAAAATATTTTTAGTGTTACATTTTCATATACTTAAAAAATTATTCATTGGGTAAATTAAAACTCATTAAGGAAAAATTTTTATTCAAAAAATAAATGTTATCTACCAATCAATGTTCATATTAACAGAAAAAGATGCTAACATTTAAGATTCAAAATGAAATATTATCATATAATTGTACTTTGAATTTGGGATTACCAAATTATCATGAGAAGAAATTAAAATGTAGTGAAGTCTAGTTTATGATATGTATAATATTATAAAATCAAATTACAACAGCTTAAAAGAAGTGAAGGTTCATATAAATACATTACATCCAAGATATAAGGATTCTAAATTAAAATTTCTTAAGAACACTAAAATTTTCTTTGAATTCCATTTGTTATTTTCAATTATTTAACATTTAACTTAGTTTTTATAGCCAATAGAAATTTATATCAAAGGAATTATTAATGGCTATAAAAATTGGGTTCAATCAATTACATTCAGTATTTGGAACTCCTATATAATTTAAATACTAGTTGAATGATGGTTTATGATCCCTTTTGGTACTGGACTTTCTCAAGCTGAGTTCATGGACTTGATCTAGCTCTGTTGATTATGGGGATGAGAAACAACAACTAACAGTAAATAGTTTGAATAACAGCAAGTTAATCAAAGGATTGATAGTTTTATTTATTTTATATACTTTGCTTAGGACAGGAAAAAAATGACATTTTAGCTAAATTTGTTTTCATTAAAATATTCATTCTCTCACCTTTATGCCAATTCATGGTGGCAAATTAACAGGAAAATTTTGTAAATAGGAATTAAAATAATAATAATAATAAATAAATATATAACAACCAGGACACCATCAAAATTGATAAAATCAAAATGTCCACCATTTACTTATGTTACTCAAAAATATTTGAACGTAGAATTTTTTTTACTTGAAATTTCCAAAAGAATCTTAAAAGCAATTAAAATAATGAAACAGGAAATACTTTTCAATTAAAAAAGATAATATACAGAAAAGAATAAAAATGTTATCATTTGCAGTTAAAAATTTAATCAGAGTACATAGTATATTCAATTAAAATAATAATTACCGTTAAAAATTTGATCAGTGTACATAGCATATTCAATTAAAATAATATCAATTTTAATAAAATAAGGTAATAAACTATGTATTATCAAATTATTAGATTTTTATTTAAAAATGGATTAACAATAAAGTTTTATGTACATTACATCAACAACTATTAACAAACATTTTGTTTTTTACAGGATTCAATATCAGATATATAGATTATTAAAAGTCATAGTAAACTTCTACCTGAAAATGCAATTAATGTTTTGATTTATATAACATTTTGATGCTGATAAATTATACAAACATAAATACTCAAGTCGTTAATTCAGCTTATAACTTCATTAATGATATCTAGAATATATTATACTTACATGTTTGGCTGTTTTCTCTAGAATCATTTTCTTCTTTATTAGTTTCTTTCGGACTATCTTTGAATTCTAGCTTTTTACACACAGGGCCCAGTTCATATTTGCTCAAACTTTTCAAAACTAAAGGAGTGTTAATTGGTGCACAGGATAATATATCTGTTGTCCGTCTACTTAGAAATTCTGGACTGATAGTTTCAGATAGTCTAAGCCGTGGATATAATGAAACTGGTTGAGGTGTAAAAATTTTCGCATTCATTTTATCAAAGTATTCGGATCGGCTTGAAAATAAGCTCTGTCTGACTTCAGATGCTTTCAGTAAATTTAAGAAAGGATTCACAGTTTTAAGGACTGAGTTCTTGAACTCATGATTAAAAGTAGCTGCTTTTTTATCACTCTTTCGTTTTAGATCTAAGATAGTGGACAAGTCATGAACAACTTTTCCATTATTTACATCAGTTTTTACGGAAGATGTCAAAGTGCTTATCTTATTAAAATCGTCTGTTTTTTCCTGTTTATTTTTTTCTGGAAAACACATATCACTGATTTGTTTGTTTTTGGAAACTTCATCTGTTTTTGATGGTGTGTTAAGTATATCTTTTTTTAAAGGAGTGATACATGGAGTCAATATTATATTTTCTACGCATTCAGGTGTTGGAATGGTGCTGTTCTCTGAACTTTTTTCACTTATTCTTGTCATTTCAGGCTAAAATAAAAACAATAAACAAGAAAAAAAATTATTTTAATATTTAATACATATAAAACAATCATTTTTTTCAAGAATATTCATGTTTATGCCAGTTAGTAATATTTGAAGCATATGATATGTTTCAGAAATAAAAAATTATATCAGCAAAGAAATAGTAAAATAACTATGAGTAAGATGGTCAATTATTTTCATATTAATAGTTTAATAAGCTTCATATTTATGCTTAAAATTCTGTTATGATTACAGATCTCAATTTTGCATCGATTATATGTTTTGAAAAAACAAAATTTTTAATTTTAAAATTCCTCAATATTTTTAAAAACATTTCACAGTGGTTAATAGTACAATATAGAGTTATGCTTTTGACCTACATTTATTCTGAAAATGAACAAAAACCAGAAAAAGAACTTTATTCACATATATTAACAAGATTAAGATTACTATAATATATATATGTAAATTAAACTATATATAATTTCCAAAGCTTTATCTTAATTTAGCCCATAGTAACATCATTTTAAAGTATTCTCTTATTTTCTGATCCATTCAACCTTTTTTCTTGTCAATTAATTCAACAGAAGTTTTGTAAAATTGCTAAATCAGCTGAACACCGGCTACTTTCCCACACTCCGAGTGTAGGGATAGAAATTGTCTATTAAAAGATCCCTATGATTCCTTAGCATGAGCTGTACATGTGATTGACATGCGTCAAAGATCCCTATTAAAATCTAAAGGCATATATTCAGAGGGATAAAAGTTTAATCATCTTTTCGCCATTCCCTTTTGTGTCGTGCACACTGTTTTTACTAGTACACAATGCCTGCATTCCATGGTGGACTAAAACAAATTTAAAAATTCAAAGTGTCATCTATGTCTTCGAAACCACCTTCTGCCTTCAACAAATAATAAATTCTTTACATATATATAAACTCTTTTTTTAAAATATAAAAATAAGTTATTTACAATATTTTCTAGTTTTAAATGCAATACATTTATTATCTGCTAATGAGGAAACTGTTTGAAGTACTTCATAATTTGGGAGAGGAGAAGGGGAGCAGTGAACATTACATGTAGAATTCCTTTTTATTCCATGTTAAAGTAGCAAAGTTCCCTTTGAATATCTTAATATTATTTTTTCAGTTTCAAGGGCATCATTTGATTTTAGTGCTTGTAAGCCTATTTTTTTTAAGGGCTGCATGTGATAATTTTCAGTCTTCTGTTGTTTCTGTAATTCACTAAGCTTATGAAAAGTCACACACCCCCATATTTTCAGTTGATATAATTAGGGCCTGACTTAGCATAATTGAGGCCCAGGGCAAAAATTTTTTGGGGGGCACTCTCTGCTTTACTACTTTAATAACGAAGAACCGAACTTAATTATTGAAGAAGAAAATGTAAAATAAACCTTCTATTCAAATGAGGCCTCCCTCTAATGTGGGTGTCCGGGGCAACTGCCCTGTATGCCCCTGCCTTAGTCAGGCACTGGATATAATTGAGGAGATCAATAATATATATAGACTAATATGACTTTGTGTCAAAATGTATTGATGAACTTGAAATGGCCAAAACATGCATGAGTTTAAGATGATTCATTGACTATCAGTTATAGATGAAAGTAAAAACTCATAATCAAAAACATTCTTATTAAAAGGAATAAAACCTATGCCATTGAACCTTTCCACAATATTATTTGGAACCAACAGAATCAGCCACATCATACATGGAAATCAGATTGCCACTACAATTTGGTGCTAATATTCATTTGTTCATTCACTGCTCTGTTGTGATAAGTTTTGAACGGGTCATATATTTTTCCTGTCAAATAGATGCATTCAAAGATTGTTGTGAGGGTAAGAAATTGTGTTATTCATACCATTTTGATTGTCACTTCAATCACAGGAATAGTTGTGTGAGTTTCATGGTTATTAAGGAGTAGCAGTGCAGGAGTTTAAAGACTTGTTTGGGTATCATTAATAAAATGATTAATAATGAATGAAGAATAGTCTAGTGAAGTAATTTAAAAATTAAAAATGAATCTTGCAAGGTTAAAAAATAGATTACAAAGGATTTTAAGATTAAACTACTTAGAATATAAATATTGCACAATATTGTATATCAAATTATAAATAGATTTATACTTAAAACTTTAAGAGATATTTCATTTTTCATTCAGATGTAAACTGCCAATTTACAGAAAAATGGAAATTTACTTTAGGTTTCTAAAATATTTAATTTCTACCATTATAATAGCTTTTAATAAATGAACGTATTTATAAAAGGTAAAATCTTTGCCAATCATAAGGAGATTAGTATTTGTGCTTTGGTGCTCCATAGCAGTGAATGTTTGACTTAGAGCTACCAAATTTTATGTCGATAAATATTAGAGACTGGGATGTACCTCTTAAAGAGATTAAAATTTTATTTATATAAAACCCGAGCTATGTTTTAACACTTTTCTTCAATATATCTTAAAATAATGACTCACAAAACTGATCTTCACACATTTTCAAATTAAATAATTATCTTCTTAATGATACAATTGTCCGGTAAAATTTTTTCTGAAGAGTAACAATTTTAAAAATATTCCTTTTGCATAATTTTTACCAAGTTTTCTCCAAATTCTACTAAATACAACTAGGGTAACTTTCTGCAGTTAAAATGAATGAATTAATTAATATCCATGTTTACATCAGAAAAGTGCCTCAATTGGCTTAAATATCATAATATTTATTAAAGAAGAAAAATACTCATAGAAGATAATTGAAGCGGGCAGCTATTTTTAAAATAATATTATGAGGGCTAGCATTTCACACAAGGCTAGGATTTGTGTAGGATGGCTCATGTAAATAATGAATAGAACAAGCATAAGTCGATTAAAATAAGCACATTTTTGAAGGGATCATAAGCATAAAAATTATATGCCTAAAATTAAAGATTTTTTTTTAAAATCTAGCATTACCTAGATACATGCATATTGTATTCAAAACAAGAATATAATAAATATATTACAGAATTTTTTCTTATGTTTATGTTAATTGCAACATATACCAAAATTAAACAATTTCCTTGTAAAATCAATAATGATTAATTAAAATGATTTTTCAGCTTTATTTATTTTTGTTTAAAAGCTTTATTTCAGTACTGGAATGCTGCTACAATACTTTCCTCTTCTTTCACACTTTTAATTTTAAGATAATTACACACTTTCAAAACTGCATTTTAAATACCTAATTTACCACAGATATACCGGTTATGATAATTTTTCCCATTTTTTCCTTCAAACATCATAGTATTTATTAATAAACTAAAGGAAGATAATTAAGATGAATTAGCCAATATTTTTTCAAAGGATCTTAATGATTCATAAAGACAAAAATAAAACATGTGGGTGGTAAAGAATAATGCATAAAGGTGGTATTTTAATTTTTTTTTCAATTAAAAATAATAAATAAATTACCTGAAGTACCTCAACAGGTTTTTCTTCAACATTTTCATCTTTGGTTGGAGTCTCAGAACATTTACCTGCAGAATAGTACAAGGCAGAAAAAGTTTGCTTCATAAAAATGTATATCAAAAACCAATGCGTAAGGTTTGTATAAACTATGTCATTAGCATTCTTTAAATTCAATTGATTTATAGTGTAAAAAATCTTTAAAAAAATGAGAACGACATAAATACTGCAGTTTTAAATTTCCAGCGAAAATAATGATAAATGTATTAAATCATGTATTTTGTTTAGTATATGTACAGGATATACTAAACCATTTTAAATACATTTTTACAATAAATTATTACAATTCATTGCTTGGAGAAAATAATCCAACAATATAACAAAAAATACAATGAAACACCACATTTCTCATCAAATAATTACAATTAAATAAAAACTTTTAAGCTATGAAACTTTAGTCAGTTAAAAAAAAACTCTTTTTCTAAAAAGCAGTGCTTGATTTTAAATAGAGAAAATTTATGAATATAAAAAAGACAGAAAAGGTACAAAATAAGCATTATAGAAAAAAAAATTTACTGAGCAGTCGATACTGAATACAATATAAACAAAATCTACTTGCCTGTAGTATCAAAATACACAAGAGCATGCAGATTTCCAATAAATATCAGTGAGAAATTGAAATTATTACTCATCACATGATAAAATGTAAAAAAATTCCTTTTAAAGCAGGAATAAGAAACAGAAATGTACCTTCCCACACTAAATTGTTGCCTTTTCAGGCTATCAAACATGGATTGATACTAAAGGATGCGAGAGCATGACTCATTAGAGGATGATCAGAGAATGAATGTAATTTTTTGGAAATTCATAGGGGCATGAAACCTGAATAGTTTAGTGATACATCAGTATCAACTAGCATAATAATGTATTGAGGTTACTTTTTAATGTGGTGATAAATAAAAAATTAAAATACATATAAATTTCACAGAATAAGGCAAATATAAATAAACAAGAAAAGTTCACAGGTAGGTAGAGTATTTTGCAATATTGCTACTACTTCAAAGGGCTGAAGATTCACACCCAGTTACTACTCATGAACGAATTAAAGATCACTACCATTCAGTTTGATTTTTCCAAATCCATTTGATATATGCTTTTAAAAATCTGTATCTGTTAGTAAGTTGATGTATTAAATTACAATTTTGAATTTGAGAAAAACTGGCAAGATTGCCAAACAGAGGACAAACTCATGACTTTACTGAATAATTTAAATTTTTTACATTTATTAAAAATGACTTTAAAATCATACATATAATACAAGTTTAATATGTTATGTTTTTGAACTCCTTTGATTTGTTAGTCGATGAAGAAACACAATCAACAGGTCTTAGTAACAAACAATGACATTTATTAACACAAAGACAAGAATACACAGATAACAAATGCCTAGTCGAACACACTCAATCCACAGCAGCACACTATAACAAACAGTAGCCCATAAGGAGTAATTGGCAATAAAAACAACCACAGCAGATAAAGTAGACAGTAAGAATTCAATAAGAGATGAGAATCTATGTAGCTACACTTTATGATCTCTCTATGTGCCTAAAATTCTCCATGCATTAAGCTATATCAAACTGCTGACACACTACTTGATGCTGCTTCTATAATGAACACCAAGATTCGGTACACAGCTCAATCAGAAAATGCTTGAGCTCCACACAATACTTTGGCTTCGCTGAACTGATTCAACTGCTTGACTTGATATGCAAATCTAATCCTTCTGGTGACTTTGTCCATGACTTAAACTGAAGCCTTTTATACTTCCCAGAGGAGAGCAAAGTAAATTCTGGAATAATCAGGCATATCTTGGTTCCTATTGGCTCTGTTGTCATAATTCTAGAAGATTCCAGTATTATCTATTTTATCGCCAAGCCCTGAGATCACCAATTTGGAAATTGATCAGTATCCAACAGAGGTGATTGTAAAACAACTTTTCCAATAACTGAACTAACCATGTTAGAAAACAACATTACAGATTTGTAACAACATAAACTGAACATTAAAGCCTACAAAACCTTTAAAAAAAACCCATGAAAAATAAGAAATAAAATATAATAACACAAACAATAAAAAAATCAGTGCATATCATACCTTCACCAGAAATTTTAAAAGTAACCTTTTTCTTGCAACTCTTAACATTTCGATGTATTCGTAATTTTGCAAGACTTTTCAGTGCATCTTGATATGGATCACCAACACATTTTAAAGGTTTGTATAGAGAATTACGATTCTAGAGTAAATTTTGAAAAATAAAAATAATTAGAAATACTTAAGTAAATTATAAAATTCAGTAATCATGAAAGGACATATATATAATTAATTAATTATTCAGGGGTCAAAAGTCTTATAGATAAATTAAGTTTTATACAGTGATAAGAATTAATGATAGAAATGGGGGGGGGGAAGGATTGTCCCCAAAAAATGCAGTGAAACGAATTATCATTCTACAATAAATCTATAGCTTATATCAAACTTTGTTTACTTTAGTTTCAAAGAGTACTAAAAACTAAGTAATCATATTATATTGTTAAAATTTGGGGAAAAAAATTTACGGTCTAGAGTAAAAATATGTTTAAGCAGCTGAAATGATAAGGAACCATGTGATTAATGAAAAAATATTAATCATTTGAATCAAGACATTTTCCCTAAAAGATACTACTCCACATTTTTATTAATAAATATGCAATCTAATTAATTCTGCTAATTTTTAAAGGCAATAATCATTTAAAGATTATTAATATATCTAATACACTGAATTTTGAAACAAATAGTTTTAACTCTCTGATTGCATAATTTTTAAATCACTATTTAGATACAATGTGCTCAAATAAGTTCAAATATTTATCCAACAAAGTAAACTGATGCTGTGCCACATGTTAATAAAATAACGATAATAAAAATTGTAAAAATAAACACTCTAACACGTGAAAAATGCAGGACTGATTGCCAACTTACGGGAATTACACGATAAGTAGCTGAAGGGTTAAAATAATGATTGGAAATTAAGACACATGCTGATGTTCTAATTAAAAATTATTAAAATTTAACTACAGTCTTAAAAAGTATGAATTAACAACTTTTCTCATAAACGTTTTCATGTAAAATTTAAATTAAGAATAGGTTTCACTAAATTTAATCTAAATTATGTTAAAAATAAAATAACAGCAAAGTAAAATTAAATTGTGAAATTAAACTTTTTAAATATTTTAAATTAAAAAGTGATAGAAAAATCAGTATAAATTTATTGTAAAAGAATAATTTTTATACATAAATATTAAAATACTATATTCTAAAATATAATGAAATACTGAAGAATAAAGTAACTCTTTGAATTCCTTTCACCATCTCAGAAATTCACTATTAGTTGGTATATGGCAGCTAAAATTTGTTTAGGTGCTCTAGAAAACACAGTGACTTTTTAAGTAAAATAAATATAGAATAACATGATTTTTATTTGGTCATAAGAGTGATATGCAATACAAATCTCAATAAAAAAATTTTAATATACTTTTTACTTTATTGATATTTTTAAAGTTATGTGCCGGATGTTATAACCTTTTCTAGATATATATATTATCTATATCTATATCTATCTATATAATTGGAATGATAATAGTAATATTTAAGAATTTTAACAATATATTTAAAAATTATATTAAGATATAAGTTCAATATATATATATGATAAATTTGACAGGTGCAACAATCCGAGTAAGTATTAAGTACTTGAAAGTATACTCACCTGTAAAGGAGATACATGTATCGCATTCTTATGCATTTCAGAAACTCTTTGTCCTTAAAAACAAAATAATCAATTAAAAAATCTTCCAAAAATTAAACAAAAAATAAAACCATTGTAAATTGAATACATTTTGATTTAAATGTTTACTTTCTGATGCAAGATCAGTATTTTTAATCTCTTCAAGAGCTTGTTTGTATGGATTAACAGACTGCCTGAATCCTTTATACAATGATGGTCTTTCCATCTATGAAAGAAAAATTATTATGAATATTGCAACTAATGTATATATATATGAAACTATTAGAATTTTTACTATTAGTTTTTCTTTATTTAATAAAAATTTACTAAAATTTAAAGTCTTTAAGATGAAGATTTTGATATATAAGGTGAATAGGGATTATCCCAGGCCCGAACTCTCAATCTGAGGGTTTGTAGCCGAGTAATATATCCGTTGGACCAAAAGTGATAATTCAGTCCGAGGGATGTTATCTGGCTTATAAAGTTTTCACTACTTACTCTTCCATCAGTGAATCAGTAATTAGATGAACAATACAATTATGCGAAGCATACAACGAGTATGTGTTAGTGAGTTGGTGATGATGTTGGCTGTTGTATTTAATGCACCTGACGACTTTTGCTGCCAGGAGAGGAGGCCACAACAGCTGTACAAAAAAAGTACGAAAGCGTACGATGATCGCTGATCACATCTGGATCACCATTAAGGCAGATGTAGATTGCTCTACACCCGAACTCACAATCTAAGGGTTTGTAGGCGAGTAACATATTTGTTAGCCCAAAAGTAACACTTCAATCCAAGGGATGTTATCTGACTTATAAATCTTTCACCACACATATTTCCAAATTTTAGGCCTTTAAAATCCAAAACATGTTTCAGGAACAAGGTTGTCTATGTTTAAGAGAAAATAATAAAATAAAAATATGTCAGATGAATGAATTTCCCCAGTGGTTTTCAAATTGAAATAACAATTATAATCTTCGGACACAAGTTAAAATCTCTATCTATACTATATGTATGAGAATAAGTTACTGCGTTATCCATCCGAGTATATTTGAAAGAGTTGTTGAGTATATTTGTCATAGATACAGACAAAATTCAAAAAATTTGCTTTTCAAACACAGGGAGATCTAAAACACATACACTCATCAAATTCTCACGCTTAAATCTTTTGACTATAATTTGTATATAAAAAAGTAAAAATTAATGAATTTGAAAGAAATATATGGAATTAGATCATAATATAAATATTTTTGTTTTTCATATATAACTAAATGAAACTGATGGAAATTAAAATACAATTGATTATCAGAGAATTAAAAGCAATTATGAAAAATTCTTTACTACTTGTATTGAAAATTTTATTATAAAAGTTTAATACATACAATATTGTTAATTTTCTGTTATTATATATTTTATATTGTATTAGAAATCATTATCTTGAAACAATACTATGATTTCAGCAAATTAAAAAAACTAGTACTAGTTACAGCAGCTAATCCATCGATGCTCAACTTATTTAAAGCATAGATTACACTAAATGCTTACCTAATTATGTTGAAAATACTAAAATTAAGATAATTATGAAATGATTCAATTTTGAAGGAATAATAATTTTAACAAATTAAACATCTTAAACTAGAGAGAGAGAGAAAACAAACAGAAAAATGCATACAAAATCATTTTAATAAAACATTTTTTCGTAGATAATTATCAAAAAGATTTCATAATTTAATAAAACATTGAAAATTGAGATCACTTTTGAATTTCTACCACTACTTAAAAAATAAGCAAAATCATCGAATAAAAAATTTGACCTTAAAAATCCTATTTATGGGTGATATATACCAGTTTAGGTGTTCTGGAAACATATTGACTTTTTAGTCCAAACAAAATTGAGTTTGATTTAGTTTTTGGAGTGAAAAGTAAAATCAAATTAATGTATATTTCGATTAATTTAGATATCTTTAAAGCTACATGCTTTATGTTATAGCATTTCCTTGATAAATTTTTTAAATTTCTTGTTGTTTCAATAGATGTAGCAGTATCTAAACATTTTAATTTATATATTTAAAAAATACATTAATAACAATATATATTAAAAATATGTATTTCATATTCTTCGATAATTATGTTTTAAATAATTCTGTACTTTGATCAAATTTAAGATACCTAAAAATATGCATACCTGCACAGGAGTTCCATATAGTTTATTCTTCTGCATTTCAGAAGCCCTTTGTCCTTCAAAAACATTAAGCAATTCAGAAATTTCATTGAAAAAGTTAATAAAAAAATCTTTAAAATATAAAGCATATTTTGAGCCAGATATTTACTTTCTGATGCGAGATCATAATTTTCTATATCTGCAAGTGCTTGTTTGTATGGATCAACCGACAGTTTGAATCTGTTATACAATGATGGCCTATCCATCTATAGAAAGAAAAAGAAAATATTATGAATTTTGTAATATATTTTTAACAATACTTTCAAATGAAATTATCGGAATTTTCTATTATTATTTTGCTTTATGTAAGAAACTTTTGTAATACTGAAAGCAAGGATTAAACTTCTGATTTCAACATCTCTGCACACTTTGGACTTAATAAAACCTATAAAACTTATTTTTGAAAAAATGTGTCTGTTCAGATATAAATGAAAATGATAAAATAAAAATACAAATCAGAAAAATAAATTTGAATAGTGATTAAAAAATTATTAAATAATCTAAGATACTTTATTCTTGTGGATGTTACATATATAATTTCTTTTAATATGTGATGAAGATAAATAAAAAACCTGCCATATTGAATTTGTGTTTATTTTATTTATTTGTCAATGAATTTCTATTTATATTTCCCAAAAATACAATTATTTTAATCATTGCATTTATCAATAACTGCATGAACAAATATTAAAAAAAAGTTTTTAGCTGTAAGATATCCAAGGTATTAACTAAAATAATAGTAAAAGTAACGAGAACAAATATTTAAAAAAGTTTTTAGCTACAAGTTACTCTGGATATCAATTAAAATAATACTAAAAGTAATTATGGTTATCTGCTTCAAAAATAGAGAAATAAAACTAGTTTTATAAAGATACATTCCATAATTATATTATAGTAATACCAAAATAAAATAAAAGGAGTTATTGAAACCAGCTTCAAAAATAATAAGTAAATAAAAAAGGTCTTATCATAAGAATATATTCGATAATTATAAAATAGTTTCAATTTAGTTTTCTTTACATAATTGTTTTAGAAAAGGAGGATTTTCATTTGTGATATATTAAATTATGATATTTTTCTTTTTCTTTCTGACCAAATCAAAGGAGAAGAAACAAATGAAAATAAATTGAACTTCTTTAACATGAACCATACCAAACATAAACACCAAGAAGTAAAATAGCATAATCAGCTGAACAACAAAATGATTTAATTCATATAAAATAGTGTCTGAGACATTAAAAGAATTACAAAATTATTACATAAAAAAATTAATCAATCTTGAGAAGGATAAAATTAGATATTTTAAAAAGCAGAAACCCACATATCTTTGGAAATGCAGTGTGTTCAAATTGTTTGAGAAAAGGAGGTTGCATTGTTACTTTCATTGAAGTGCTCTTATTAGTAAATTCCATCTAGTGCCATTTTCCCAATGATTTCAAATTTCAGCACAAGTTACTGTCAATATCATACAAAACTTTTCTTTCTAATATAATTTACTGCAAGCAGTCATTTGCTGATCATTTTTTATTTTACAATATGAATAAATAATATGTTTAAAAATTACTTTTTCTTAATGTTTTTATCTTTTAGATCTAACATAATGTTGAATTTGGCTTTAATTTGATGACAATGGAAACATATTATGTATTATTACAAATTATATTTAAAATCATTATCTGTATTTGGAATAAATGCATGCTCAACTAATTTAAAGCATGGCTTTCAAGGAATTTCTTTTACATTTTCATCAAAATATATGTAAAAAAATTATATGGGATTTTTTTTTGTAACAGTTATTCTTTTAAAATGTTTATAGATATGAATAAGTTAAAAGATTTTTTTAATATAATAAAACCAATTTAAAAAATAGACTATTTTCAAAATTTAATAATTTTTAAATAGGATTCTGCATTATTGGATTAAACACTGCATAATGTTACATTTTCACATAATTTCATAAATAATTTATGCACTATTATATTAAAATACTGTTATTGATACAAATTCATTCTTTAACCATTCATTCATTATTAACCAAACCACTTAAAAAAATATTATTTACATACCATTGATGTTTTAATTTTTGAGCTTGATTTTAGCATGCTAGGTGTCAATTCCCTGTTACTCAAAATAAAATTCTTCATACGCTCATCAGCCACAAACTCAATATTTGCTATAAAATACAAAATAATAATAAACAATTTAACTAAAAGATTGTAATTTAAAGACAGATTAAGAAACAGATTAACATGACAATTTTTTCAATTTGTTAATCTGTTATATTAATATAATTCCTAGCACTGAAGTGTAGATATAATATAATAAACTGGTCTGTATGGGAAAACAAAGGCTTGTTTTTCTTAAAATGCAACACAAAAAATGAAAGAAACAGTTGAAGATGGCTGGTTTTATATTCTGAGTTGCAATCACATATTTCTTGCCCTTAAAGGTTTAACTAAATTTCATTAAAAAAATAATAACTTGCTGAAAAAATTACTTTTTTTGGTAAAAAAAAATATTTGGTACTATCTATAATTTTGGGAAGATATCATAAGACATTTAAATTCTTTAGTGTAGAAGATTATTGATTTAAATTAAAAAGAGACATCTGTAGTAAAAATATTTATATATGATTAGACATTGAAAACTTATTTTTTGCTATAAATACTCTGAAGTATTTTTTTAAAAAATTCTATTATAAAACAATGAAATGTTAAAAAACTTTTAATGAAGATTATTTTACAAGTAATCAAATAGGTAATTTATCATTTGCAAAGAGAGAGTGAGATTTAAGTAATTATTATACCAAGAAATGTCTGACATATCAGCTAATAACTAAAATATTACAAAGTAATTACATCATTGATATATTTAGAATATAAAATTTAATCATAAGTTGATTACAAATTTTTTTCTACGAACATATTGGCCGATCGATTATGATTCAGTTGCTTTTACATAGACAAATCAATTACAATGAAAAAAGAATACATATTAATTAAAATACAAATTGTTGATAGCCAAAAAATGTATCCAAACTTAATAAAATATGAATATGTTTTTTAATGTCTTTCTTAATGAATAACAAACAAAAATACATTATATACATACTCTGAGATGGGTGGTTTGAGCTTTTATTTTGTTTCTCTTCCTCACTAATCTTAAAAGGATCATCACATTGGAAATTAATTTCAGGAATCTTTTTCTCAAATGCATGATATGGATTTTCTTCTTCTTTATTTTTGATAGGTTTAGGTTTTTCAGGAAATTTCTTGGTAGTTGTTTTATTTCTGTCTTTCAGAACTAAATTTTAAAATATTATAGAAGATTGAATTATATATCTTAATTAATTTCAAGTTATTTCACAATAAATACAATGGAATCAGCAAAAATATTTTAAAAGACAAACCATGTGAAAAGCGATTTGAATTCTTAATCTGTTTTTCATCTGCAGTGGCTTTCAAAGCTCTGTTGTTAAGCTCTTTCTTTTGAGAAATCTTTTCAGATGGTTGGAATTTCGTTCCCTTTGTTTTACTTTTTATTTGTGAATTTACTCTTTTCAGTTCCTTTTTAGGAATTTCTGCTGTGGATATTTTATTTCTACCTGAAGGATTTAAAGCAACCTTTTTCTTAGCTATAGTAGAAGTTCTTTTCAAATCAGGTTCTGTACTAGTTCTACAAAAAAGAAAACAATTAGAATTTCATCCTTAACATAAATTTCCTTGCTTTATAAAAGAATAAATAATGCTTACATTTGAAAACAGACTAAAAAACTTAAACTGAAAATTTAAAAATTGAATGCAATAAATTTTTGAAACTAAAATAAACATATGCTTAATTTCAGCTTCAAGAATAATAAATTATCTATAATGAGACTCACAATGACTTATTATACATTATATATGCCAAAATATGCCAGATTTTTTGTTAAAATCAAATTTATAATTTTATGAAGTTCTCTGATTTATATTATTCTTTTATTATTGCTCATTGAAATCTTCTGAGTGGTTAATTATTAACAACTTTAAGATATGTCAGTTCGATCAGGCTATATTGTGCCAATCATATATTTGGAATAAAAAACATTTGGTGTAATACTAAAAATTATTCAAGTCAGATTAAAAAGAAGGCAATCTAGCAGTCAAACCAAATCACCGCAGTACCTTAGGATTACCCTTACACATGAAAATGAACTAATGGGAGCACTTTCTGAGTGGATTGGACATTCAAATAGTTAAGAAACATGTTAAATACAGTGTTATTTCAAAGTTATTCCAATTACAGAATTTATATAAATTGAACTTGCTATCACATAAAAAAACTGCTATTATATAAAAAAAGTCTTAGAAAATTTAACTAATGTTGTAACTTACAATTATCCCTTTTTACTAAAAGTCCAGAAAATAATATTAACACGTCTTTAAACATTAATATTTAATCCATTAGTTTGTTTTCAAATAAAGCTTTAAATGAGTTTTACATTTTGCTCGATTATAATAATTTTCTGATTTATAAAACAAGTGCAAACCAAATTATTTATCAAAATTAATTTAGCTTTTGATATTAATAAGATTAAAACAATACTTAATACTTTAATAAAATTTTGCAAATACATTTTAGCAAAATCCTTTGTTTTTGAAATTTATAAAATATATTTACTATGTTTTAGATTTTAAAAATTCTTTGGAAAATAAACCAATGAATTTAGCCACATTTATCTATATCAAACAATAAAATTATTAGTTTTAAACATTGGCTCAGTCCTCAAATAACCATGTATTCAATTAACACAATATTAACTCAAAATATAAAGATTTTATGTTCTTAGATATACTACAGGCATCTTTATTATTTTGAATACTATGAGAAAAAATTTATTCCTTCCCTAATCCTACTGAATCTAACTGATTTACAATTAGAGTAAAATAATATGAGCTGTTGTGCTAAAAAAAAGGATGGGATCATAAATGTAATCAGAAAAACCTATCAATATGGCACAAAAAAATGTTAATAAAAATGTTACATTTTTGTAGCAATAAAATATCAAGAAGTACTTAATAAAACACTTTCCTAGCTTTTTTTTTTGGCTTGTAATTTATTTTTATACCTAAAGTAAGTAATAATAATATGGTAACATTATACAAATAAATTGCAGCAATATAATTTTTTTTTTACTTACAATATTTTAGGCTTAGTTTCCACTCTTAGAGGTATTTTTGAGCTGAAATTTAAAAACATATTAATATATAATTTGATTAACAAAACAGAAAAGCAATAATAATAATAATAAATAAAATCAAATCAAATAAAAACTTAAAAAATTTAGGAACACAGAACTGCAGACAAATATAATTTTTAGTTCAAGAAAATTATAAAATCTTATAAAAAGCAGACTTTAACATGGATGAGAAATAGAATTTTACTTATAATTCTATTGGCTATCTTTTTTTTTTTTTTTGTAGCTCATATTTATGCCAATTGCACATATTCTATTTAATGATGTTTGCCTCTTAATTGCAGAAAAGTGTTTGAATCTTGAGCATTAACATGCCTTTTATAGTCACTATTAAACTATAATTAGCAAAATATAGAATGACTTTGTGATGATCCAGCATTTATCACATCACCAGCTTTTAACAAGATCACATCTGGGGCATGAATATGGATAGGAGTCAAAATATTCAATTGCACAACAATATAAAAAAATAATATTTTTATTCAAGAAAGAAAACATTAAGAAAAGTTATGATTACCATTTTCTGCAATATAGATTAACATTGCAGTCTTATTAAATGTCATTTTTTTAAAAAATTATAATAAAGAACAAAATTAAAATTTTGAATCAATATTTTTTATTATTTTTAAATTAACATTTTTCATAAAATAATCATAGTTCATGTTCAGCTCAACCATTGTTAAAAGTAGTAAACAAAACAGCATTAGGGTTGCCCTATTGGCGACAAACTCGGAGGGCACACTAATCTTCATATTAACAGTAAATTGCCTTGCTAATTTATGGAATATATATGAATCTTGTGAAAAAAAAAGTACTTTCTACAATTAATCTGTTGGCATAAGCATGCAGCTTGAACCAAGAACGTCATCTTGATGAAAACAAGATCACCGCAACATTAATACTAGGTGGAAGGAAATGTAGAATAATCTTTTCACAAACACTTTACGATTTCTATACCCAGCTATGTTTTATACTTGAAAGAAAAATAATAATCAGTATAAATAAACTGACACTATTTTTTAAGAGTGTTAATATAAATACAGTATTATCATGCCAGTAAAATCAAACACATACAAAAAGAGAGGGGAGGGATATAAATGACAGTAGAATTTATTAGCCTTATTGAAACAAGAAATTGTCCTTATTGAAAGAGTATTTTTATCTTTTTGTAGATGTTTGATTCACTGGTGTTACAATACTAATTTAATTTAAATGCACCTTAATACTAAATTAATAATTGGAATAGGACCTTTCACTTACAGATTTTTCAGTTTTGAATCTACTCTCAGAGGTATTTTTGACTCTTTTTGTCTAAAAAAACAGAAGAAAAAAATAGTTTAAGAAGATAAACTTAAAAAAGAAAACAACCAAATATACATGCATGGTTTGTAAAGCCATACAGCTTGTTATAATCATAAAGGCATTTATAAATTATAATTTCAAAAATAATTTAATAAAGTAAAAATAACACAACATTTGCTAAGAAATAAAACTATTTTTTTAAAAAAATGTAGTTATAGCTGAATACTTAAGGGGTTGTTATGAAAAAGAGATTTCAGCTTAGCTTATAGCTATTATGAAAATATATACTGAAACATCTTTTGAGAGTTTTTTAAAACAAACCTCTCTGTCCCTCAAATGTATCTGGATTAGCATTTCTAACAAATAAAATACACGCCAAGGCCATTCAATCAATCGAAACCTAATGAAAAGGTAAGAAATTTGACAGGGATACGCAAGGTAATTTGAATGGGCTCTTTAGTTTCACTTAAAAGGCATTTATGACCTTTTCATATTGAATAAGAGATAATAATAAATAATGTTATAATATGATAAGAAGAAAGGAGAGAGGACAAAGTAATCATTTCAATTAATACAAAATTTTGACAATAAGAAATCAAATATATCATTACATATAATCTTCATCGCACTCAATTATTATAATGATATAACATTCCTTGTTTATGTTT
Organism: Argiope argentata; assembly: GCA_026289955.1. Classification (NCBI taxonomy): domain Eukaryota; kingdom Metazoa; phylum Arthropoda; class Arachnida; order Araneae; family Araneidae; genus Argiope; species Argiope argentata. The sequence goes on from JAOUZG010012712.1 coordinate 34,134, forward strand.
AAAAAGTCATATAGTTTTAATAATTCATTGTATTTTTTTTAAATTATTCATTTTCATTCTTTTTATATATAATTGGTCTCGATATGGAAGAAATAAAAAGCAGGTTTAAATTATTTAAAAGCAAAAAATTTAAATGCACTTTAATTCATATAATAATACCAGCTCACTGAGATGCGAAAAAATACTTTCATAACAACCAATTCTTTCTAATTTGCATTTCGTGTAATTATAATTTTTCACAGTAATTACTTTGACAGAGTAACAACAATTCTATGTATAGTTTTGCATTAATGTCATTTAACGAAAAATGTAACATATTCATATACACCCGAACGAATCTGCATGTAAACGTTAAAAAAAGTTTAAACTGCTGGAAAAAAAAACCCAATACAATAATTGCGGCTAAAAGTACAAATCCTTTTACCTCAAAGTAGCCATGTGAACAAATTAATTCTTTATATATATCAACGAAAGAATCCCATTTATTTTTAAAAACTGTTAAGATCAAAACTGTTATTGTTTTCATTAAAAACCAAGTAAACCTCCAAAAATTTAACCAATGAGGATCAAAAGATTTCCGTTGCCATACGGCTTCTTGAAAACAAAACCATCAATAAAAAACAAATCTTTTATGCTGCCGAGTCTGCATAGAGGGTAATGCTATAAAAGCCCAAAGTGCATGCTTAATACCAGATAAATTGACATACAAACATAAAGAACTAACGTTCAATTTATATCAAATATTAATTTTATCGTTAGAGTTGATAAAAGTTTTATTTGTCGGGTCAATTTTACATCAATAAGTTTGTTGTGAATATTCCAGCAAAAATGAATATCTATGCATGCATGTCGAGTTTCAATCAAAACTTATTACAAATGCGCAAATAATAAAAATTATTCATTCATTAATTTAAAAAAATGTCTGTTATCATTTATCAAATTTTATTAATCCTCTAGTGAGATAATTAAAAATTCAGAAATCGAACAATGAGATTGCATTTTTCTTCTGAGTCTGACTATCTTGGCTTTGCAGTAGGGAGGTCCCTACTGCACTTAAGTATCATGACACTGAGAATCGATTTCGCAATGTATTAACAGGCAGGTGTTTCTGACATCGTCGTTGGGACCATACGTCTTCCTGCCAATATGGAATGAAAGTGTAAAGAGGTTATAGATTCATGCTTTGCTATTGTCATACGACTGCGATATAGGATTATACTCCCCACCACCCACTTAGAGAGAAAAAAAAAAGAAAAATATTACTTCATCGGTCACGAACTTATAATCATTTGATGCATCAGATTCTGTACTCAGTAGCCACATGCCACCATGAACTCGGAGACGTTAAGGCTCTTTAATGGGAAACCGGAAGTACATAGGAGAAGCAAGTAGCTCTACAAAGCGATAATGCCTTTATGAATCTATTCACATTTTTAAGAAACTTAACTCTAAATTGTTAATTCGTATTGTGTAAATACATAAGAAAGCCCAGAGCAGAATTTTCTGCAGGTTCATTTTATATGCATAATGCTATTGTAGCTTTAAATGCCCATCAAAAGTTCTACTCATATATAGGTTTTGTAGTTCATTGTCATAAGGATAATACTTACTGTATGAAAGAGAACAAATTCAGGAGAAACAGATAGAAGTTAACTGTGTTTTAATAAACACACACACTGGCTATTGACATATTAGCCAATATTAGCTAGTGAATTGGCTATTGACATTGATAATCAATTTATGAGTTTCAAATTTCGTTAGGTAATTACACTTAATAGATGAGGGGGAAAAGGTTACTGTGCCATTTTAAAACAGGATTATAAAAACAAAATGTTTTATGTGAAATCCCAATTTTTTACATTCTTTTATACGAAATACACAAATTATTGTTATCATCAAAGAACTGAAGTTCTATATTTTACTGAATTTCGACATTTCAGAGTAATTAATTAAAATCTCATCACGTTATAATTTTTATATTCGAAACTTATAGGAAGTATTGTGATCGTCAAAAATTTGAACTCGAGATTATGACAAATCACCAATTTTCAGATATCAAAAACCTTGTTATTTTTTTTGCATTAAATTTGTTTACCTCTCTGTCAGTGAACAGAAAAAACTCAAAAGCAATTTCAGCTTGATGGATGAAATTTGGCATATGAACTCATAACCGAATTTACGGATTTTTATAAAATTTTGAGCGAAATCTACTCATAAGATATCTGTTTGTATATCCGCCACTTTGATAATAACAGAACTCGGTTTCTCCAGAATGGAAACTGCTACATAAATAAAATTTAGTATACAATAAAATTTAGCATCTAAAATATAGATTCTCATCAAATTTTGAATTAAACTTGTGGAAAGAATTAACCGTCTGTTTATCTGTGTTTCACTTGAATTAAAACACAATAATTCAACAAAGTAGTTTAAATTAATTTCCGAAAGCTGGTATAATAAAGGGATTAATACTTTATTCGCATAAAAATGTGAATCTTGTAGAAGGCCGTGAACGCTATGCGTTATTTCCCAAGGAGAGTAATGGGGTTTCTAGTACCCAGGTAGCATATCCTCTAATGTATTATACAATATTGCGTGATTTATATTACATCATTTAACATTCAACAATATTGCGAATATTGTTTAATATCCTACAATATTTTACAATATATATGTGCAACTAGAGTACAGTGAAGCAAACTGAATATGCATTTTGAATGGTTTTCTTCAGACAGATGAAAAACAAAACTTAAAGCAGAATTGAAACTTTAATGGTTCAGTTCATGTGGGAAATTTCATTTATTTAAACCATTGCGTTTCTGAGCTTTACAACGAAGTGCTTATTCGAACGTATAAGCTGAAATACGGTCAATCCTTTGACAGTATTGATTAAAAATTCGAGAACTGTACGATTCAAAATTTGTTTTATGTTTCTACTTTCGTATGCATGCAAACACAATAACACGTGTAGGGAATGACTTAAATTAATAAAACTCGATATGTAAACTCGTGACTACAATTATAGTTTCGTGTTAAGTTTTTTTCCAATGTCGGCAAAAAGGAGTTCAAAACGATAGATTAAGCAAAATAAATTCAGGGCACTGGTCAATATTTTGTTAAATTTGTTCGTTAATGCATTTAAAGGTATTTTCATCCCGACTAAAGGCCCATAATTTCTTGTGGTGTTGGGGAGATAATAAGATCCTAATTGGAGGGCATGAGAGAATGTTTTGGAGATATCATACCCTCTAGTTCCATAAATGTCGGTTTATCGATTAAAATGTGACTTTAATTCAAAGATACAACGACAAAGACAGATTAAAAACAACCTGATTCAATTACTATAACTGTCAACTCATACCATCGACTAAACTTGGCGTAAAATATAAGGCTACCAACTAACTGTAACGCTATGTTTTAGATCAATTCTTCAATGGGTTAATTAACAGTCTGTTTGTACTATATATGTGAACCCAATTATTAAAAATTCTACACTTATTTAGGGTGAATATTAGCACTTGAATATCATTTCATAATTTTATATCTGCGTTTATTTATCAGTCATATTAATAAAAGGGAAGTGTTTAGTTTAGTTTGGTTTTATTATAATAACCCGATTTTTACGCAACTCAAGAGTTATTATGGAACGAATCTATGATCTTGGACCATTTTCAAGTGACGAGTGCCATATTAGAAATTAAGTCGGATAAAACAGAGGGGGAGAAAAAAGGGGAGGTATAGCAACTTTAAGGAGTGATAAAATATTATGGCGACTTTTTCTCACTCTTTGAAATGAAATATCAAGAAAGAATAGAAAATTCTTACTATTCTTCAGGGACTATTTATATTATCTAAATCACTAAGGATGATGTGATGAAAGTTTCATAAGCCATATAACATCCATCGGACTGAAGTGTGACTTTGGACTCGGTTACAAACTAGAACGTTGCAAGTTCGGTTTCATGCAATCCACACCAGTTGCAATGGTAACCCGCAACCTTGAATAAGCAACCTTGACATAGCTGTTATGGCTTCCTTTGCCGGCAGAAAAAGTCGTCAGGCACATTAGAAAAAACAGCCAACATCACCACCAGCAACTCACACACGCTCGCCATACGTTTGGATCAAATTTCATCTTTCGTCTCATCACAATTCACTGTTGGGAAGGTATGTGGTGAAAAATCCATAAGCCAGATAACATCCTCAGTACACAAGTAATTACTTTTGTATAGGGGTTATATTACTCAGTTGCTAACACTAACGTTGCGATTTTGGTCCTTGCTTGATACTTCATCACTCAAAATGACTAGAAGCGAAAAAAATTCACCATTGCTATGCTAACTAGCCTGAGTTGGCATTCTTTTCTTCAAGTTTTAGAACAACACTACGAAAAAGGCTTCTAGCTAGTGGTATCAAATTTTATTTCTGCCATTCTCATGCCCACAAGTCTTTTAGAGGAATCGAGTCTCGAATATGTGTGGTGATTGCTATACATATAAGCCAGATAACATCCCTCGGGCCAAAAGTGTACTTCGGTCCGAGGGATGTTATCTGGCTTAATGTATAGCAATCACCACACATGAATCCTGCCGTTCTATGGATTTCCACTAAGATATCGCGATCTCTAGATTCTCTTTGTCTGTTTTTGTGTATGCGAGTGTTATGTACAATGTCATTAATCGATTATTATAAATAAGGTATCGATAAACTATATTGATCGGATTTGTATGAATAACAACTGATTACCATTAATAATAAAGTAATTATTCATTTAATCACATTGACTAGAAGTATTAATGACAACTGATCACATTGATGGTAATATGATAATTGAGTAACATAAGGAACTTGATAAATGATATGTGGCGCTTTGTTTTGATTCTCCAATTGTACACCTATATCAGATTTTGGGTCTAATTGGCTTATGGGAGTAAATCTACAATACTCATTAAAATGTTTTCTTCATATACTACAACAGTAACAGATTTTGATTATATGAGGTGACCGGCAAAATATTAGTTTGAAATTGCTTAAAATTATAAATTCTCCATTTTTTTAAGACTACTGTTTACATCCCATAGATGATGGTTCTCTAGACATGAAATAGTGCTAGTACGAAACAACAGCACTGTTGGATAAAATTAAATAGAAAACGTACTATTTTGTCATGGAAAAATCTGGGAAGACTAGAAAGCATACAGTTAAACAATTCCATCACTTGATAACAAAAAGGGGGTGGGCGTTTCATTTAAAGGGGAGGGGTGAAACGAACGAATCACATGTAACAAATACACTACCGAGTTGACACAAAGAGCAGCATTTGTAGACATTAATAGCATAAAAAGGCAGCAAATTGTTTAACGGAAAATAATGATAGCCATTAAAGAGCTTATTCTGTCATCAATACATCGATTGCTAGCAGGAGCACAGTTTATAATTTTTTTTGAAGGATCTCTAGATCTTGGATTTTAATAGGAATAGAGAAATAATTCATGAATTTTGAAGACTGTTTTTTTTATTGCTGAAGTTAGAACGTTAGATATTGACGTGGCTTCCATTCCACATTTATATAAAAGAGAAATATATTTCTATTTCTTGCTGTGTTACTAAAGAAATAGAAAATTTAAAAAAATGTTTTGATAATATTTGAGATTTGCAACAATAATTTTAAAAATATATATATGTAAGAAAAAAAAGAAATCAAAACATCATTGCTCATTTATAAGATAATTTTTTTCTAAAAATATATTCGAAAAATAGGAAAAGAAATTATGACAATTCCGATAAAAATAAATATTGTAATGATCAGATTTCATTAAAGTCACGCCGTTATGAACTGTTTAACACACTCACTATTAATACGCACAGAATTCGAACGAAAAGATAAGCTATCCTTCCTTCAGTTTTTGTTATAAAGGGTGATTCAAAACAACGTGGACAAACTTACATGGTCGATCAGTCATGCAACAAGGATCAAAAATCGTATATGAACATAGGGTCGCAAAAAGCCTGTAGAGTGCGCTAGGGCCACGAGAGGGCGTTGTGATGCAAACACGACCTGAGCGAACGGAGATTGTCTTCATTCGAGTCGTGGATGTGTTGGGCGTAACATGGCTACTTACACACACGGCTGATATGCACTTAATTTACGGCATGTCCAAATATAATGGACGAGAAGCCTTGCGAATGTATCGTGCGAAATATCCTGGTAGAAATGTTCCTAGCCGCTCATTCTTTGCCACTCTGCATCGACGATTGTGTGAAACCGGCTGGTTTGATGTGCACAAGCTGGTTACTGGTTGCCAACGAACAACTCGGACAGTTGATGCTGAAGAAAGGGTTCTCCATGAACTGGAGCGTAATCCTTCAACTACGCGAGTTGTATTCCGAGAGACCCATATTCCCCAAGCTACCGTTTGGCGCAATGTGCACAACGAAGGACTACATCCTTATCATTTACAACGCGTCCAGGCACTGGAACTGGGAGACTACAACAAACGTATGGATTTTGCGCTGTGGATTTTGCAAGAAAATGCTGCAGACCGAAACTTCACAGCAAGTGTTCTCTACACGAATGAGGCTGCATTCTTATTAGAGAGTGTGATGAGCTTTCACAACCTGCATACGTGGGCGGATGAAAACCCCCATGCTGTATGTCCGCATGGCGCACAACGAAATGTTCCGTTAACGTCCGTTAAGTGTCAATTGGCAAAGAACAACAACGATGAATATCTTAATGGTGATAAATGAATCATTCATTTGCGACCTTGTAAAATCTTAAAATAACAATATCTATTATCTTTTTATTGTTTTTTTAGAGCTTCTTTTTGTGACGGTATTATTGGATTTGCCACAGCTAAAATACTGTATAGTTTAAAGAAATGAAACAGCTTTTATAAATTAAAATATTTTTTAAATCAATACTCTTTTTTTGTGATTTAATTCCTTCGAAGAAAATAATTTCCAATAAGAAATATAAAGTTTAATTGAAAAAAAATTCTAGTTACCCCCCCTTTTTGCGAAAATTAACTCTTATAATACGACCTAAAAGCATGATCAAGGAAAAATAAATGGATGATGTTCCTCGGATACTGAATGCTGGCGAATAACTGTGAGAATGTAACGAAATTCTACATCATTTGGCGATTTTTCCTTGTGTCCGGCTAACGGAAAATTATCTGGATGCTTAAACAAATCATCTAATGAAGTTTCTTTCTTTCGTTAATATTTACAGAAACTCATTTCTTATTAAAAAAACACCTCGTTGCATGAATTTGTTGGCTAAAATTTCCACCTTCGGCAAAAATTTGTCAATACAAGTTATTTTTATAAATAAATCTTAATTATATATAACAGTATGAGTATGCACACACACACACACACACACACACACACACACACACACACACACAC
>JAOUZG010012725.1:0-12400 GCA_026289955.1 Argiope argentata
ATATAAGAGAGAGAGAGGATAACTAAACGCTACTTAACAGGTTCATACCTGAAAGCTAAATTTTCTCGATATGAATAATGAGGAACTTTAATACTTTTTTAGGATGCTATTTAAGTTTTATTTATTTACTTCTCAGATTATTCATCTGAAATATTTTCGGTATTTGATTTTCTTTTTATAACTTGTGCGTAACTTGATTTCATGATTACTTCAAGAAATTGCTTTTAAAATTCAAATTGAAATAAAAAAATCAAAGAAGTATCAATTTAGTTACCTTACACATGTTCTGTTCTTTGTATGTATGAACCTTTTTAATGTCTTCGAATCGCATGTCGAAATAGTGACATGAAATTCATAATTGTATATATTATCCAGTTGTACGTTCTCATACATGGTACTCTAGCTTCTTTTTTATTATTATTATTTCTCAAGCGTTAATAATAACAACGTTAAAGTATAACGCAGTTGTATTACTCAAAGGTGTAGAACAACTAGACTGAATCTTGCTCATAAAAAACTTTAAAATCAGTAACATTCGATATAACGGGTTTATTTATCTTAGACTTCGCAAAAAATTAAATTAAAGAGAAAATATTCATTCCAATATCACCAAAGAAGATGAAAATATAATTAAAATTGTTAATTCTTCTGCTTTTAATTAAGAAAAAAAAACCGGAGATAAAATATTTATAGTAACAGTGAAAAGGATTTGAATTACATTACAGCGATCAAAAGTTATTATGATAAAATACATCGGGTAATATTTTTTAAATTTTTAACAAAATTAGATAAAAGGTATTACTTAACTCCCAGAAATGATAATCTTTTTGAATTTTCGGAGGACGCAAAAATTCCCTAGTGCTATAATATTTTGTGAAATTATCAAAGAAAATTGGAAAAATATTGCTCAATTTTTAATTAATTGAAATCGTTACAAAATTTCAAAAATATTTTGCCTAATTTATTTTTCCTTACTCAAAAGTATATCCGTGTCTTACAAACAATGCCTAACAAGCAATGATTCATTCTTTTTCATTATTAATAATGATAATAATGAAGAAGATGATAGTTATTACACCCTTTTGTTGAAAATGTCAACAAAATATTGTTGGCCTTTTATTGTTGTCAAATATTGGGTAAATATTGCTGTCAAACTATTTTCTACATTTAGAAATATCTTTTCAGATAAATAATGAAGCTCATAATATTTGCATATTTATTTGCTGTCTGTGTTGGGGCTTCTTTCCCTTTTGATCCAGAATTGAACGAATATTGGGAACATTTTAAGGTAAAACTAAAGTATATTTGTATATTACTATGTATATCACTATTATTGGAATTTTTAAAATATTTATAATGAAATTTTAAAAAAAGAATAACTTGTGTCAAACGTCTCTTAGTTTTTCGATGTTCGAAAACTGAAATTTTTCTAAATTAAAATTAATGTTAAAGAAGGGACGTTGCTTGCTACATTCCAATATAATAATGTTTATGAGGAGAATTATTATATTTATTAATTTGATTCTTTTTTATATTTTGAACGTAAATATCTTTTAATCGGGACATAAAAACAACGATAAGTAGTGTAAATTTTTAAAAAACATTTTTTAAAGAATTTGAACTTAGATCCAAATTTTTAAAGGCCCTTTAATAGCAAAAAAACTAATTAGAACTGAAACATTGTGCTTGCGATTAATTATATTAAAAAATCTGAATGAAAAATTAAAATTTTTAAATAAAACGCTAGCTTTAGTCTAAATTTAAAAATTATAATAATAATTATTATTTATTGATTTTATTTGATTTTTTAATTTTGTTAGATTTTTAGTTTTTTCTTAACTTTTAAGGACTCATCAAAATATTTATAAGTTAAGAAACAGAAGTTCTGATACTTTTATATTATTGATAATTGATCAATAATATAAAACTTTCTCGTCAGCGTTAAATAACTCGAAGGAAATGTTTTCAAAAAATTATTAGCAAATAATACATGTTCAAATTCCAAGAATATTTTTTTTAAAGTCGCAATGTTTAGTAGAACAATTTATCATTTAAGCAAACATCATTTAATGTTTCCTTCAAATACTCCTCTGGAGAAAACTGGCCATTTAAGATTAATGTATAATATTGAACAATATTGTAAGTACAATATTCGAATATGTAGTTTATGATTTATTTTAACAATACTATTTCAGATCAGAATAATCATAAAATTTTATGGGTTCCTTTCATATCCTTCTAATGAAATTAATAAATAAAATATCCTTCAGAAAATTTTAAAAGAGGGAATACCATACGCTCCAAAAATTATACATTTATTTTTAAAATTTGATGTCAAGTCAGAGTGATAATAAAATTTTTTAGACTCTTCATATATTTTTAGTGCAATTAATAAAAAAATATCCTTTAGAAAGTGATAAAGAGTGGAATTAATTCGATATGTTCATAAAAGTATGCATATATTTTAACAATTTGATGTCAAGTCAGAATAATAATAAAACCTTTTAGACTCATTTCTTATCTTTTTAGTGCAATAAATAAAATAAAATATCCTTTAGAAGTTAATAAAGAGTGGAATTAATTCCATTTGTTCATAAGAGTATACATATATTTTAACAACTTGATGTCAAGGCAGAATAAAAATAAAATCTTTTAAATTTCTTATCTTTTTAGTGCAATTAATAAAATAAATTATCCTTTAGGAATTGATAAAAATTGTAATTAATTCCATATGTTCCAAAGAGAATACATATATTTTAACTATGTGATGTCAAGTCAAAATAGTCATAAATTTTTTTAGACTGACTCGTTTCATATCTTTCTAATGCAATTAATAAATGGAATAACCTCATGAGTTTCGATATTTCGCAAATGCCTACTAAGGATAAATAATTAATAAGAAATAGAAAAAATATGCTCTGTTTAACATAACAAAGCTACAGTAACTAATTTCTTTGTGCGTCCGCTTTTTTTAGAATTTTAAGTCAAATCTTGATAGATAGTTCATCCTAAGTTAAATCACATTGTTTTATACGTCACTTTGTTTATACTAAATCACATTGTTTATAAAAATTATATTGAACTATATATTTGTTTTTTATTTTTGAGATCAATCTATTAGAGAATTTTTAAAGCCGTTAATTTCTGAGATTAGTATCAATGCATATGAAAATTATGCAATGCTATCTTTCAGTGCTATCCATTAAAGTGCACGTTTTGAAAAAAAATTTCTATTTATATACAATTTACAATTGCCTGATTCATTTGTAAAACAATGCATGTAATAATGTTTGTATTTTGAATTATCTCGATGATACTTAAATAAACTGATAAACAGTTCCAAAATTGCATTGTTTAAAATGTTCCTTATTAATTAAACTTTACAAAGCTACGCAGTTCAAAATGTATATTATTAACTATTATAAGTTTTTCAATAACGAATGTCCCAAAGATTATACTTTAATTATTGAAATTCACAGTTTTTAAATTAATTTTATAACATTTTGATAATTTTATGAAATGCATAAATTTCTTTCAATTGGTTCTTTTCAATTCTACTGAAGTTTTTATCTTTATGAAATTCATGTCTTTTGACAGAAATTATTTAACAAGTCCTACAATCGGTATGAAGACAGTGCTCGACGACTTATCTGGGAGAACAATGTTGCCGAAGTTACTCGACATAATTTGGACGCTGATCTGGGAGTTCATTTGTACAAAAGAGGAATAAATCAGTTCTCAGACATGGTAAACATATCAAATATATAAACATGTTTTATTTGTATGATAAGGGAAATACTAATTCTCATGCAAAGAAAGTGGTTGTAAATAAATAATTGCTTATCTAATCGAGGAAAGAAAAAAATAACTGATGCACTAAGCAAGATTTATTTGGGAATGCATTATGAGCTGTACAACAAAATTAAATAAGTTACATCAGAGCAGTAAGAAATATTATGCACAATTATTTGATTGGCATCGAGTAAGTTCCCTTAAATGAATTTTTTCTAATAAACAAAAAAAACTAATAGTAATAATTAGTTGCAATACATTTTACGCTTAATTCATAGATAAATATAATTGATTATTTATTTTTAATTATGCCTTTACAAGCCATTAATTCTTCAAACAAACGAATAACAGTACTTACGTATTAGACCGTCGATTTTTATCGCCAAATTTGAGGGCATCGCAATGAGTTGCTAAACAGCAATTATTTAAAAAATTGCTTAAGCCTTAACTGTCGTCAGCCATTTTTTAGTTTCATTGGCGTCACCTATTTATCACCAAATTTGAATCTGTCGCAATGAGTTGCTAAACCGTTGGCGATTGTTAGCGTCGACATTCTAATACGTAAGTACCCAAATTTTCTTATAACTTTGATTTGATTAAATAAAAGTGAATAAGGAATGTCTGTAACAAAAACTATACCGTTTACTCTCAAGTATAAGTAAAACCCAATTTGTAAATTAACATTTAAAGAATTCAATAAAAGCGCTGTCTAATTTTTAACATCCATCATTTCTAATTCCTATTAATAATAGAAAATTTTGTTTAATATTTTCTAAAACATTTTTCATATTGAACTATAAAATATTTTTATTCTTGAAGTCAATCTATCAGAGAATTGTAAAAGCCTTTAATTTCTGAGATTAATATCAATGCATATCAAAATTATGTACTGCTGCCTTTCACGGACATATATTAAAGTGCACGTTTTTTAAAAAATATCTATCTATATACAATTTACAATTGCTTGATTCAATTGTAAAGCAAAACACGCTATTTATTAATGAAAATGACTTATTTATTTTTACTGAAATGAGCCTTCCCACTACGAGGAATTTTAAAAAAGATGAGAAGCTTCCTATATGGTGTTTGATTCTCGCCACCCTGATGGGTACAGAAAAGGTGGGGTTGGCAATCTCTCATTGAGGACGGGACGCTGCCCACGGAAGTATTGTACCGTGGTCGATGGTAGTCTTTCGGATTCAATAACAGTTTGCACCAGTTTTACGAGGATCTAGTCTTTAAATTTTATCCGTATGTCTTTCGACAAATGGGAGCTGACAATTCGTGTTTATCGAAATAGATCATATTTAATTATAATATGAACTATAAACTATAGAAGATATAGAATTATAGAAACGTTTTATTACTCATGTATTTTTATTAGAAAGAATGAATAATTCTTTACTTCTCATCCCGTTTCATTTTTATATTCATTTTTTTCTCTAATTTAAATTTTTGTATAAATTGAATTTTTATTACATTAAATCCAGTTCGATTCAAGATTCAATGCTAAAATCTTTCTATTTTGCAGAGCAAAGAAGAGTTATCTAGCCAAATGAGCTGTCTTAAACGAGATGGGAATTTCTTAAGCAGTGGCAGCGGTTGGCTTCCACCCCTGAATATTAACATTCCTGAAAAAGTAGATTGGAGAGACAAGGGATTTGTCACTGAAGTGAAAGATCAGGTTGGTTTATAGCTCGCATAGTAAATAATAATTATTATTATTATACAGATATTAACTAACAAAATTCTGGAGCATTCATTCTCAAGAGTAATAATTTGTGTATATTCATTGTGTTACTTTTTTACAAGTTCTCAAATGTATTAATTAATATCTCCTCACATTATTTTCTCTCTTGGTATGTATAACAATGTAAAATCGAATTAATTTGGCACTTATGTATTAGACCGCCGACGCCAATGGTCGCCAACGAGTTAGTAAATCATTGGCGATGGATTCAAATTTGGCGATAAACCGCCGACGCCATCGATACCAACAAAATGGCGGACGACAATTAAGGTTAGAACAATTTTTTTAAAATAATGGCGTTTTTTGCCATTAGTGGTGGTTTAGTGACTTATTGGAGACGCCTTCAAATTTGGCGATGAAGATCAACGGTCTAATACGTAAGTACCATTAATTTTACCATCATTGCATTTATTTGTATTTCTTAAATGTTCTTAGGACAGCTAGGTTTTACTAAATACTCCAGACAGAAAATCTAATATTTATAATTAGTTATTAGGCTTAATACTCAAAATAGGAATACTATGTTTCAATTGTTAAAATACATTCTGAATTAATTAAGTGAAAAAATGGGATTTGAATATTAAGCCTAAATTGAATTTAGATTTTGAAAAAAAAATTAGCTTACTGATTTTATAGAAGAAAAATGACAAATAATATTGAATGGAAGAAGTGCGAATGGTTGGGTAAAAAAATCCAATATCTAAATCAGAATATGCCCATTTTGTTTTCTTAAATTTCAAATTTTAATTAAATAATACAACTCAGGCATGAAACGGGATAATATTCTAGAACAAAGTTTAATTATCTCCCATTTTTGAAATAAAAACAAGCTGAAAACAGCAACTCTATTTTCGTATTAAAAGAATAATACTTAACTTATAGTAATAATGCAAAATATAGTAGTAAACTATAAATTATTTGTCAAATCAAACAAAAATTCAAAGTTTTTCTTCCTTTATTTTGCTGCATTTTTTAAAAAAATATTTCTGTGTGCATCTATATTTGTGCGTCAAATTAATATTCTGGATTACTTGAAAGTATGTCAGATTTTTTCTGCATTTATAAAATATTTTAAATAAGGAAGAATTTAAATAAGGAAGAATTTCCTTTTAAGGGTTACTGTGGATCATGCTGGGCATTTTCTGCTACTGGTTCATTGGAAGGCCAACACAAGAGGAAAACAGGAAAGCTGGTTTCCCTCAGTGAGCAAAACCTAATTGACTGTTCACAAGCAGAAGGTAATTGACTCATTATTTTTATTTATCAGTAACTAATCTAAATGTAAATATCAAAGTTTAAAAAATTAAAAATACGAGGATAATAATATGAACTCCATATAAATTTCCATTTAAACATTAGAATACCAGATTAAAGATGCGAGTGTTAAACATCACTAATATATTTTTTTAAAAATATCATATTTAAAAGCTAGAACAAGAGAAAACAGTACTTTTATGTTAGCCGGAAATCAGTGAAAAATCGCCAAAAATTGCAGAATTCCGTCAAATAATGTGAATTCGATATCAATTTCCATTTAAACATTAGAATATTAGATAAAGACGCAAGCATTAAATATCATTAATATATATTTTTTTAAATTATCATATTTAAAAGCTAGAACAAGAGAAAACAGTACTTTTATATTATCCGAGCGTTAGAGAAAAATCGCCAAATAATGCAGAATTCCGCCAAATTTTTTAAAGTGATTTTAAAGTGAAAGATCATTAAAAAAACGTAGAGTTCCGCCAAATTTCTTTGGCGATTTTTCACTACCGCCCGGCTGACGGAAATATACCTTGGTTTCTCTCAATGAATGAAATGTTATTGAATGTTCAAAGGAAGAAAGTAATCGTTATATACCTTATTTTTTTTATCTACCTGATCTAAATATCAAACATATGTGGGTATTAGGATACAATCGTTATCTATTTCTATTCATGCATCAACAAAGAAGACAATAAAAACACGTTTAGAACTTAGTTAACATTTTTTTGAGAAAAAAATGAATTTGAATATTAGTAGTTATCCGATTACAAATGTTTTTAGAAAATCTAGTCAAACATGAGAGTAAAAGGTATTTTAGATAAAGGAAGTAGGTAAGAGTTTACACAGCGAATATTACAATACGTCAAAATCGTTTATTTATAG
The DNA here is from genome assembly GCA_026289955.1 of Argiope argentata. Classification (NCBI taxonomy): domain Eukaryota; kingdom Metazoa; phylum Arthropoda; class Arachnida; order Araneae; family Araneidae; genus Argiope; species Argiope argentata. Next base: position 7,691 of record JAOUZG010012725.1, read on the forward strand.
AGCAGTACACACACGAAGACATTAAAGGATTAACTGATAAATGAAGGAAAATTAACAAGGTCTTTAATCATGTATTTACTATACATGTAATGTAAACGTCTAGTAGCTGGTACATGTGCAGCTTACATAATGGCAGATTCTACTTTAGGATAAAAGGGATTAAGAAGGAAGGGGTGTGCACGGTTATCAATAAAAGTATGATTATCGGTCTAAATTACATAGAACAAAACTTAGCTGTAATTCATTAAATCATCTGAGAGCTACTAGAATAATAGAAGTTTTATTTACCTCAATGGGGTAGGGGACATGTCATCTTCTTAGGGGACATTTTGAGAAAAAAAAATTGGTTCAGAGGGGTTTTTTTTCCAACAAGCAAAAAAATATGATAATTAGAAAGCCTCCAAGCATTCTACCCGACTCAAACAGGTGATTCCACTTTTGATTAAATTTGTCATTCCACTTTTTGATTAAAAATACACTTAAAGGGGGGTATCATGTGAGAGCATGATGTTGTTTTGGTTAGGAGGCTTTGGTGTCCCCTAAATTTGAAGGCAAAAAATATTCGTTTTTTCATTGGTAGATTGCGAGCCATCTAGCCCATGACATTTGAGGCTTGTTTTACCAGTATTGTTTGAAATATTTAATTAAATTTACTATCAATTGCTTTTTGTTTGTCGTTTCTATCAAGTGACATCATCTTCCAGTTTGTTTACAATTTCTTACTTTTAAATAATTAATCTTGTACTCAAATAAATTATCGTTTTTTTTTTAAATTTTATTTTAGTTTTAACTATTGTAATTTTGTAAAACGAGACTTATATTTATTATTTAATGATATAAGTGCATTCTTACTAGTTGTATTTCTCAAAATACTGTAAATATTATAATATAATTTTAATATCAATCTGCATTACCGTCATAGGATTTTACCACATATTCGATAGCTTCCAGTAATGGTGAGCTTTTCGTCGAAATTACTGAGAGTTTTTTTTTTTTTTAATCTTAAAATTGGTTGAGCTACAAAACTTTGTTTGCCAGCTAGAAAAATTGAAAATTAAAATTTTAAATAATTTTCATCAGAGAGAGAAGGAGATGTTTCGTATTTTTTTCAAACCGGTTTAAACTGGTTTCTGACTTAAATTAATTAAGACAAATAGTCATTTAAAATATAATAATGTTCGCACATGATAACTCGAAATTTAAGACCGTAGATATCATTTTTAATAATTATTTTCTGTAATTCATGATTTAAAATTTTAAAGTTTTAATATTCTTTATTTGATTTAAGCTCCTTCGTCATTGCATGAGGCCAACCACTAAGTTAATAATGAATATTTGAAATATTTTACTCATAAATGGAAACATAATTTATATTTAAACATTCTTGGTTTTTAAAGGAAACGGATTTTCATGAAACTAAATTAAAACTAAAAATTATTACTTCAAACACGTTTTACTATCGTCGTTATTACTTCTGACAGCTGCAACCCCGGAAGCCATGCAGATAGGTACCTAACGAAATTCATTTACTTTGAGTGTTATGAGGTGATAAGAAATGTTCAGATAAGAACGACTTTTGTGTTCAGGGAAGTTTCAGCAATAAAAATGGTTAAGCATATCGCATATATTAAACTACTTCCTGGTTTTATTTTCTAAGCGCATTTGTTCATTTTTTTTAGGTAATGAGGGTTGCAACGGTGGATGGATGGATCAAGCGTTTGAATATGTTAAGAAAAACCATGGAATTGATACAGAAAAGGCTTATCCATACAAAGATGGAGTAATTATTAGTTTCTTTTTTTTAGGTGTTTTTACGCTTGATACTATATTTGAATTTAATAGGTATTCAATTTTGGAGCTAAATGAGACAAAGAATTTAAGGTTTAACTTCGTCATTTTGAATACTATCAGATGACGAGGATGAGATCTGAACTTACCTCAGTTCTCGAAATTTCCTCACCGTATTAACAGGGAAGCCTATGACAGATAAAGAGCTTAATTTATCTCAGACCCCGATGTAACATGAATCATTAATGGAATAAGGACACAAGTCTGGAATTTTATGGCCACAAATCCGAAATATTGCAAAAGTCATTGGACTCCATCTCACATATTATAAATTAATGTACTTTGAAGACATTTCCAAATTTTTCCAGAAACAAATATATTTTTTTTCTCTGTATGATATGAAAAATTTAAAAGTTTGTAATGGTAAGTTAATGAAGATTTTTCTCGAGAAATAACAAGCAATTAAAATAGAGAGTTACGGGGGATTTAATTACATTTGAGAAAGAGTATCTTATTTGCTAATATATTCTTGCAGAGAACTAGAGCAAACTTTTGGCCCTAGTTTTCGCCATTGAAAAAAAAAAGACACTCACTCGGCTTAAATCGCTGATATATAACTGCATGAGGGCTTGCAAGGTTTCATAAGTCACTGCACAAAATAGGCTGAGGCAATCACTTTTATTTTGAACATTTAAAAAAAGCAAATCACTTAAATGTGCACTATATTTTCTTCTTTTTTTCATTAAAAATAAGACGCATAAAAATAAGACGAATAAAGAGCAAAATGAATTTATTACCAGAATTTTTGTTTATCTCAATGTGGAGAGGAAATGAATTTATTACCACAAACAAACTGGGTTACTTTTTCACTTAATTCAGCGTAAAAATTAACCTACGTGATCGTCTCAGCGTGCACATTAGTAGACCTTTCTTCGAGAACGTTCTTTAAACTCATGCGAGCCACACACTTACTATTCATTTCAATAACTTAAAAAGACCAATTTTGAACGAATCTATCTCACTAAGGGGTGAAATACGGAAGGATGGGCGGAATACTGGAATTTACTCTATTATTAAATGTAAACATCCTCTCCTTTCATCTTTCATCACCGAATTAAAACCTATCCTAACGCATGCGCAAACGCGAGGACAGTTTTAGAATTCTTTGGTGAATAATAATATGTCATTTAGGCAGAGGCCAATTAAAGAGGGGACATATGGGGCAATTGCCCCGGCCCCCACATCAGAGGAGGCCCCAAAGAGAATAGAAAGTTTATTTCACGCTTCCTTCTTTAATGAACATTTTTCATTTCTGAAGTAGTGAAGCAGAAGGGGGCCCAAAAGAAGTTTTTGCCCGGGAGCATACTAAGCTAAATCGGGGCCCGGCATTTAGGAAAAGGCATTTTCCAATTTCAATCTATAGCCTTGGGGAATCTAATTCGCCTTTAAATTCATCTATTTGAATTTCCCCAATACAAAAAAAAATCCGCATAAAATGTGGTACATTATTAATTTGGTTAACTTTTATTTTTGTTTACAAAAATATTGGCTAATAACACTCGGATATTTCTTTGTTATTTCCCTTAATAATAACTATTATTTTACCATAGGACGACAAGTGTCATTTCAAAAAATCTGCCATTGGTGCTACCTGTACTGGTTATGTTGATATTCCCTCAGGAGACGAAAAAGCGCTGTTGATGGCAGTCGCCACCGTTGGGCCCATTTCTGTTGGTATAAATGCCAGTGGGGACTTCGTGGATTATCAGTAAGCTATATGATAGTTATATATATAATAAGATAAGATAAGTTATATGTTTGTTAATATAAGTTATATAAGTTATATGTCTGAAGATATAAAACATATTTTCGTTTTAAATTTTTCTTCGTAAATAAGCAAATACTTATATCTAAGGAGAATTATTCTCAAGCGTAAAAAATAATAAAGATTAAAAAGATTAAAATAAAATCTGCTATGCATAGTTCAATGCATCATGTGAGAACGTTATTTCTTGATCGGCAGAGCACCACCTGCTCGTGCAAGTTAAATTATATTTTTATTCATTTTAATGGTTTCATCGAATTAGTCACTTTAGCATTGCAAATGATAAAAAAAAACTTTGTCTCACATTTATTGTTTTAAAAAAATATCACATTTCCTATTTATTTCATTTCATATAATCACGTGCTCAAAATGACATTTTTCCAGGTTTCATTCACTGTAGAAATTAACTCATTTTTTTAAATCAGAGCTTTTGTAAATGTGATGACAACGCGTTACTGAAAGCTGATTTATTGAGATGCTCGTGCAGATAGTAGAATTTCAATTTTTCGCCTACGCTTTTTTGTTATAGTCAAAAATCTCATTCCCAAAATAACATCGTTCTGACATGATAAAAAAAACTATTTTATGTAAACATCTGTGAAAGTTATGATGGTAAGGAATTTGATCCTAAAAGAGAAGAATTCCGATTTGAAATGCTATCCCCCCCCAAAAAAAACCCTGTTATGTCCTGCTCGTTTAAGTATTCTGACATGGCCACTTTTCAAGATTCGATTTCTTTAGGTCAAGAGACGCGGAACGATCAGCGCATTTCCGGAATTCTTCGTCGTTTTTAAAGATTTTCGCAAACAATCATAAAAAACTTTGTCTCACTTTTATTGTTTAAAAAAATATCCCATTTCCTATTTATTTCATTTCATATAATCGCGTGGTCAAAATGACATCTTTCTAGATTTTATTTGCTGCAGTCATTAACTTATTTTTTTAAAAATCAGAGCTTTTGTAAATGCAATGGCATCACGTTATTAAAAGTTGATTTTTTTTGAGATGATCGTACAGGTAATAAAATTCCAATTTTTCACCTACGGGGTGTTTTTTTTAATTCTCGCTTACGGATTTCTGTTGACGCCACAAACCTC